>CAUYRH010042388.1:0-23727 GCA_963574655.1 Perodicticus potto | reverse complement strand
AAAATCACATTATAACAAAGCCATCTGTACCAGAATGTTCACTGTAGCCCAATTCATAATTTCTAAGTAATGGAAGAAGTCCAAGTGCCCATTGACCCACGAATGGATTAATAAATTGTGGTACATGTATACCATGGAATTCTATGCAGCCTTAAAGACAGATGGAGACATTACCTCTTTCATGTTTATATGGATGGAGCTGGAACATATTCTTCTTAGCAAAGTATTTCAAGAATGGAAGAAAAAGTATCCAATGTACTCAGCCCTACTATGAAGCTAATTTATAGCTTTCATATGAAGGCTATAACCCAATTATAGCATAAGAATATGGGGAAAGTGACGAGGGAGGGAGGGGAGGGGGGAAGATGGGTAGTGGGAGGGTAAATGGTGGGGCCACACCTATGGTGCATCTTAGATGGGTTCAGACAAATACAAATGTCTTCATACAATAACTAAGAAAATGACATGATGGCTATGTCAAACAGTTTGATGAAAATGTTTCAGATTATATATGAAACTAGCACATTGTACCCCTTGATTGCACTAATGTACTCAGCTATGATTCAACAATAAAAAAAATATAGCTGGGTGTGGTGATGTGCATCTGTAGTCTTGAGCTCAGGACTTCAAGGTTACATTGAGCTATGATTGTGCCACTGCACTCCAGCCTTGGTGACACAGCAAGACTTTGTCTCAAAAAAAAAAATCAAAGAGAGATTTTCAATGTTGTTATCATAAAGAAATGATAAATGTTTAAAGTGGTGGATATTGTTATATAATTACCCCATTTGATCATTGTACTGTATATATATATATATATATATACCTTGTATCCCACAGATATGTACACTTTTATGTGTCAATTATATATACAAATTTTTAAAAATAGAACTACCTTATGACCAAAAAAATCCCCCCTCTAGGTATTTATCCAAAAGAATTGAAATTGGGATCTTGAAGAGATACCTGCTCTCCCATGTTCCTTGCAACATTATTTACAATAGCCAAGATATGGAAACAATCTAGATGTTCACAGATGGGTAAATGGATCAAGAAAATGTGCATAAACACACACACAATGGCTTATTATTCAGCCTGAAAAAAAGAAAAAATTGGCTATGTTTCTTTAATGAAAACTATTTGGATTATAAACATGGCACCATAAGCCAGTGTTCTTTGTAGGTTTTGTCAACTTTGGAGTCAATGTATGAAACAGCTGAATTCATTGTGTCCCCCAACCCCACCCACCCTTTTCTAGAGTTCCCATCCCTGTGATCATTAGGTCCAGTGATTGCTGAAGCCAGGTACTCGAACATCAGCTTCAGCTCTTCTCTCTCCCATGTTCCCACCTCACATCCAGTCAGTTTTCAAAGGATATGTCTTCTACTCTTTAAACATCTGTCCAGGTTCCCTTTCTCCAGTGACCTATATTAGATCACAACATGGCCTGGGACAGCCTTCAGAGTAGACTCTTTGCCTCAGAGTTGACCCATCAACAATGCTCTTCCTCTTTTTGCTATTTGAGTACTTTTTCAAGAATGAAAATCTAACAGCTACTTCCCTGTTGAACTGCTTTGATGGCTCTGCATTGCTCTTAGAATCAAGTTCAAATGCTGTGAACCTGTTTGCTAAGACCCTCCAGATCTGAATCTAACTCTCTACTTTTTATTCCCTAGCCCTGACTATCTATCCTTGCCTCAAATTTTATCTCAAACAAAATAAACTCTTTTGGCTTCTAGAATGTGCTTCATGGTCTCTCACTTAAGTCCTTACTCATGCTCTTCCCTCTGCTTGGAACACTATTGCTTAGTCTTGATTGCTTGTGTTTCTCAAGAGCCAAGTTCAAGCCCTGACCTGCTGTCAGTTTTTGATTAAAAATGTTGATTTTGGCTTTGCTTTTTATATTAACAGTGATAAACTCCATAATTCCTTACAGCTTACAGAATGATATTTGCTTCCCCCATGGGGATTCAAAGTAATTTTTAATGTAATGTATTTGACAAGGAAAAAAGGGCAGATTCAATACCCTGCTATATCACCATCAAGAAAAAAAAGGTGGTAGAACAGATGTTAATCAGCTATATTAATTGGCCATAAACTTCACTCCTACTCAAGTATTTCTCAGTGGTCACAGATAAGATGTAGACTCAGCTAACAAGGATTTTCCTAGCTCTACCATGTTTTTAAAAAGCTATTAACATTTTGGCTTTGAACTTTTCTTTTTCTCTTTATGTTTATATTGCCAGGAGCTGACAGACCATTTTGTCTAATTATAACAGTACTTGGACCTTATGATAAATTCACAGAAAATCACTGTTTTGGAAATGGGTGCTTAAAAGTGCAGTGACAAAAATGAATGCAATTGGAATTAATCACAAATATCTCTGAGTAAACGTTATGCTTAAAGTCCTGTGTTAAGCCTGTGAAAAACATAGATAAGCTCATAATTTACATTAAAGAGTATAGGGTAACCTAAGCCAACCCTCCTGGTTTGCCTGGGCCTGAGGGGGGAGGTTGGGAGAAGGAATCCCAAGAGGTAGAATTTTCAGCGGGAAAACTAGAAAGTCCTGGGAAAACTGAGGCAAATCAATTATCCTAGCTATGTATCAGAATAATAGCATGAGTTGCCATGCATTAGTTTTAACAAAAAGTGATTTTTTAAATGCTTGGGTTAGGTAGGCAAAGGAGAAATCTGAAGACATCCACAAGCCAGGAAAATGTCTATGATCAAAGACAATGTACTTTGAAACCTGAAAGAGTACCCCATGAAGTAGATTATCTGGATTGGAAGATAAATGTGGATCAAGAGACCAGAAAATTGAGGAGGGGCTGAATTCGAACGCCTTTCAGATTCTAAGCCTGGGTGCCAGACCTTATTCTCTAAAGGCTTAGGTGTTAATTTTTGAGAAATTTAGCAGTTTGACCAAAATTACAATATTATGAAAGTGATGCTTTTGAAGTAGTCTAAGTTCCTTTTTGATCCTTCATTTTTGAGAGAATGGAGAAATCTGTAGGAAATTGTGTTCCTCAAGAAAATAGCATCATCTCTGGCTTTGTATTTTATTTTGTAAACAAAAGTGAGTATTCAGAAATGTGTAATTTTAAAACAATTAGCAGCATAACGAATTATATTGAAAACTGCAGGTCTCTCAGGGTGGTTTTGATTTGCATTTCTCTGATGATTAGGACAATCTGTGGTATATGTATACCATGGACTACTATTCATTCATTAAAAGAGGTGGAGACTTTACATCTTTTGTATTAACCTGGATGGGGGTGGAATGTATTCTTCTTAATAAAGCATCACAAGAATGCAGAAGCAAGAATCCAATGCACTCTATTCTAATATGAAAACAGTAGATGAGCTAATGCAAGGAGTGGGTAGAGAAATGAGGGAGAAAGGAGAGAGGAGAATATGGGAGGGGGTTGGAGGTCACAGTGTATGACACACTCTTGGGGATAGGACACAATTATAAGAGGGAAATTGCCTAACAAATGCAATTCTTTGCACCCTCAATGAATCCCAAACATTAAAATAAAAGCACAAAAAAAAGAAGAAAAGATAAAATGTATCTTAAAATAATAAAAAAAAGAAAACTACAGGTCTGCCTTATTTTATACAAAACTACTCTGAAAAAATGTATACTTCCATGTACAAAATGATTACGTTATTTCTTGCCCCAATGAAGTATTTTTTTCTTTTCTAAATTAAATAGTATTTTAAAGTAGTGTTAAAATATTTAAAATAGTATTTAACATACAATGCAGGAATTGATTTACTTAGCTATTACTTCTTAGCTAAACTGAGGCCTACAGGATCAATAGTAGTTAAAGCAGTGACTTTCAACTGCTGTGCCGCGTCACCCTGGTGTGCTGTGAGAGGATCTTAAGGGTACCTAGAAAATTTTTAAAGATCATTAATTAAATTATTTTCAAAAGAAATTCAAAGCACAGTAATTATATTGGTTTTTTAAATTATTTTTTGATTAACATAATTTAAGTGTGCCGTGGAAGTTTAACTATAGGTTCAAGTGTGCCGTGAGATAAAAAAAGGTTGAAAAACATTGAGTTAGAGTGTTGGAAAATGGAGGAAATTATATTCCAGGTGACGGAGATATATGCAAAGGCCCTGAGCCAACGGAAGCATGGAATGGTCCAGAAACTAAAGGAAGTTCTTGGTGATCAGAGCAGAGAACATAGAGTAGGGCTGTGAGAAATGAAGCTGAAGAGGGAAAGGGGGTTGGGTGATCATGAAGGGCAAGTCAAACTAGTTAAGGACTTCCAATCAGGGGGCCTCATAAGATTTTAAGCAGGGGAGTAGAACTGTATGTCAAAGCCAGAGCTGGCTTCATCAATGTGTGACCTATGCAGTTGCACAAGGCCTGAGAGAGGCCCAAGGCTTGATTTCATGCTCCATTGTCACCGTATTGGAATTCTTAATTTTGTCCAAGAGTGTCTGCATTTTCATTTTGCACTGGGCCCCACCAGTAACCTAGTTGGCCCTGGCAAAGGCTCCAGTTCAGTAGTTTATAGTGAATTAATGGCTACTGAGAGGACCATATTTTTCTGCTCACTACTTGCTTATTAATAGACTATTCTTTAGAGCAGGTTTAAGCTCATAGCAAAATTTAGAGGAAAGTACAGAGAATTCCCATATACCCCCTTCCTGCCCACCTTCCTCTCCCAACTATCAACAGCTTCACACCAAAGTGGTACATTTGTTACAATTGATGAACCTACATTGACATATCTTTATCACCAAACTCTAGATGGAGTTTGCATTAAGGCTTGCTCTTGGTGTTGTACATTTAATGGAGCTGGAAAAATGTATCATAATGACATGTATCCGCACTATTGTATTATACATGATAGTTTCATTGCCCTAAAAATCTCTGTGCTTCACCTATTCATCCTTTCTCTTCCCCCTGAAACTCTGGAAACCACTGATGTTTTATTATCTCTATGGTTTGATCTTTCCCAGAATGTCGTATAATTGAAATCATACAGTGTGTAGCCTTTTCATATAGGGTTTTTCTCACTGCTTTTTCCCCTGCTACTTTCAGATAACCCTGTAGGCTGCTGTATGAGAGCCAAAGGTCACATTTGTGCTCCTCCTAGAATAATCACAGGAACAGGAGGTTTTGCAGGAACAATCAACTTAGAGGGTTAGAGGACAAATAAACACACCAGTGGTTGTGATGTTCCTGAACAATAATGTGAAAAAAGCATGGAATTTTTTTTTTGTAGAGACAGAGTCTCACTTTATCATCCTCGGTAGAGTGCCATGGCTTCACACAGCTCACAGCAACCTCCAACTCCTGGGCTTAGGCGATTCTCTTGCCTCAGCCTCCCGAGTAGCTGGGACTACAGGCGCCTGCCACAATGCCCAGCTATTTTTCTGTTTTTGCAGTTTGGCCGAGGCTGGGTTTGAACCCGCCACCTTCGGTATATGGGGCCGGCGCCCTACTCAATGAGCCACAGGCGCTGCCCAGGCATGGGATTTTTATGTTTCAGGCTTTTTGTGTTTCCTGATTAGTTCAAGGTATCTAGAGTTGTCAGATACTATCAACTGACTGGCCATTCATTGCAAATTCCAAAGAAATTCATTTAGAAATTTCTAAATTGTTTAGAAAGTAACTAGCCAATGAGATGCATTCAGTATCCTTCCTTTGATCCCACACAGTAAAATTATTCTGTATGTCAAAATTTTGTACTTTGGGGCATTACTTCTGGCGTTGCTCAAGAATTAAAGGTGCAAATATGTTCAAACAGAATGCTGGTCGGCATGAGAGGTCATCTTCTCCCAGTCAGAAATTCACCAGAGGCTCTTCAAAGCACGCTTTTCCCAAATGCAGCTCCCATCACCAACAGTCTCCATTGAACTAAGGGCTCCATGCCTTCTATGTCATTTTGGACTTTAATTCTCACTTCTTCAAAGAGAACAACAACTGCATCTTTTTTTTTTCTTTTTTGGCTTTTCTAAAAAAATTATAGACTGTCTGAGAAATACTTTCAAACCTTTGTTATCATGTACATGTGGACTATATCCTAATATATATATTTTTTGTATATATATATATAATATATATGTATACCATGAATAGTTTTAAGACTTTTACCTAAAGTAGTTTGCCATTTCCTGCTGATATAATTAAAACATGCTTGTTAAAGATGCTATGAGAGCTTCATCCATACTCTCAGGCATCCATATACCACTAATTGTGCACACCAGCTGCTGGGTGCTTTCACCTCCAACAGCCAAGTACTTATTTCATTTTTTCTTTCTTTTTTGCAGTTTTTGGCCAGGGCTGGGTTTGAACCCACCACCTCCGGTATATGGGGCCAGTGCCCTACTCCTTTGAGCCATAGGCACCGCCCAATTTTTTTTTTTTTATTGAAGGACCACTCCTAGGCTATGGGTGTCCCCACTTGGCTGGCACACAAAGAACTGTAAGTTCCTGGGAGTTTATTCCTCAAGGCAGTGAGAGGGGCAGCCAATGGCTGATTGGTGTTGTGTGTTGTGTGTTTGTGTGGGTGGTGTTATAATCTCCCTCTTACCGATCAGATGACTCTGGTGTGGGATCCACACTGTCTCATCAACTTACCCTTCTCCTACTTCCTCCTCTGTGGGATTGAGCCATAGTTAACCTTTCCAGGCTCTTTGCCTGACACCACATCTTTGCTTGGCATCCTTACTTTCTTGGTCTCGCTTTCTCACTCTGCTTCTGTTTTTCCTTGGACTGTTTCCTATGAATCACTTTCACTCAATTCTCTATCCCAGGTCTACTTTTGGGGAATCTAGTGTAATAACTTGCTCATTCAGAAAATTTGCAAATCATTGTAAAGTGGGAGAAAAGAACAAGAAAAGTAATCACACTATTTTCTTATCCCAAGAAACTCAGTCTTTTTCTATTAATTTAAAAAAGTATCGAGGTACACTTTACATATCATATAATTTACCCTTTTAAGTGTAAATTTCAAAGATTTTCTAACAAAGTTGTTAACCAGTCTTAGAACATTTTCATCATGCCAAGAAGACTTGTATGTTCATTTAAACAATAGTAATTTTCATTCTCATCCACCCCAGCCCCTGGAAACCACTAAACTATTTCTACCTTTATGGATTTGCCCATATGGACATTTCACATAAATGGCATAATAAAATATGTGGTCTCTTGTGTCTGCCTTAATTTAACATAATTTTTTCTAAGTTCACCTATGTTGCATCATATATCAATTCTTCATTCATTTTTATGGTTGACTAATATTCCATTCTATGGATAGACCACCTTTTTTTGTCCATTCATTCCTTGATGGACATTTTGGTTGTTTCCACTTTGGGGAGTATATGAATATGAATGCTATAAACATTCAAGTACAAGTTTTTGTTTGGCTGTATGTTTTCATTGCTATTGAGTCTATATCTAGGATGGAATTGCTAGATTATGTAGTAACTATGTCTAAGTGTTTGAGGAGTTACCCAACTATTTTACAAAACGACTGTGCCATTTTACAATCCATAAATGTATGAGGATTCTAGTTTCTCCACATCCTTGGCAATACTTTTTATTGTCTGTCTTTTTTATTATAGCCACCCGGGTGTGAAGTGGTATCTTATTGTGGTTTGCATATTGCTGAAGACTAATGAGGTTGAACACCTTTTCATGTGCTTATGTGAATTTTAACATAACTGAGATATTACTGTACATATATAATTTTATATTTTTCTTTCACTTACTAATAAAACAAAATCATCCTCCTGTGTCATAAAACTACTTATAAAGATATTAACGTGTGGTACAGTATTTCAGAATATGCATGCACATGCCACATTTTATGTAATATCTCTTTTTTTAATTAAATCATAGCTGTGTACATTAACGCAATCATGGGGTACAATGTGCTGGTTTTATATACAATTTGAGATGTTTTCATCAAACTGATTAACATAGCCTTCACAGCATTTTCTTAGTTATTGTGTTAAGACATTTATATTCTACACCTAGTAAATTTCACATGTACCCTTATAAGATGCACTGTAGGTGTGGTCCTACCAATTACTCTCCCTCCACCCATCCTTCTCCGTCCCCTCCCCTCCCTCTCCCCTTCTCCTTGAGCTATAATTGGGTTATAGCTTTCACAAGAAAGCTATAAATTGATTTCATAGGAAGACTGAGTGAGTACATTGGATACTTTGTCTTCCATTCTTGAGATACTTTGCTAAGAAGAATATCTCTTTAGCATTTGTTTTCAAATATTTTCTCTTTTAAATCAAGTGATTGAACTTTCCTCATTTGTATTTATTTTTTAAAATCATTAATTTTTTTCAAGTATTGCCTCAGCCATTGTGTTTGGTACTGGAAATGTATGGTTATAGTTTTGAAACCAAGTTTCAGGGCGTGGTTTGACAACTGTTTTTATGGGGATGATAAATCAGAGTTTTGAAAATCAAGATTGTCCGGGAAAATGTAGGTCAGACTAAAGGGGGAATACAAAGAATTATAACATCTGGGAGACTCGAAAGAGTTCTGATCTAATTTTTTTCTCTCATCTGAATGTATTTTTAAAACATCCTTCTTATCTTTGTAGAGTATTTTTTAAATATCAGATTCCCATTCAGAGGCTGTGGAAACCTCAGAGTGTAGAAAGCCAGTATAATTTGTGTATTTCCTTATTCTCTCTCCCTTCACCCTGCCCTTCTCATTCTCACTTCTTTCTCAACTTTTCTGATTCTTCAAATATAGGGCTGGTCCTTAAAGGTGTGCCTCATTAGTCTTAATTTTTATCCTTCTCTGTAGAGGCTGCCTAATTACCTCATAGATTCTTAGCTTGTGTGAGTCAGTCTCATTGCTGAGCTTCAGGGTTCTCACAAGCCAGTGATAAGGTAACAGTTCACACAGATGAAGGGGGACTTGGGAAGTGTGGGCAGAAGTTTTTGCAATGAGGTAAATTTTTTTCTACAAGTCTCATAATGAGACATCACCACATGAGTGGGCTGGTCTGGATTTTGTCACTCTCCTGTGTCAGGCTTCCCCCCTCCAAAGCAGCCTATCAGGTTCCCCACTAGATAATTTTGTTTGGACTCAGCATTTCAGCAGATAGGAACGAAACACCTTCTTTCTTTCACTCAGAAAAGTACCCTGTTTTTATAGAAAACAAGAATGATTGCTGAAATGCTTGTCAAAGGCAAGCTTTCCAAGTGAGTGTATTTTCTCAGGGTTTTTGTAGTTTAATCTACTCACAAACTTCTAGAAGCCCAGGGTGTCTCTTTGCATATAGTCGTATGCCTGATGTCTATGTATGAGAAACCACAAAAATGGATGTATATTTGATTTATAAAAGTCCTTCACCATCAAAAAGTATAGCAAAACAAACCAATATAAATTCCACTGCACCAGATGAATTTATCACATCATCTCACATATAGACGCCAACAATAGAACTACAGAGAAATAATAGAATACAGGATTACTTTTTAATAATAACTTTTCTGAGATGTCATCCAAATGACATAAAACTCACCCTTTTAAAGTGTGTAATTCAGGGGATTTTAGTATATTTACAGGGTTGTGCAACTATCATGACTGTCTAATTTTGGAATGTTTTCATCACCCCCCCAAAGAAATCCCCATGTCCTTTAGCAGCCACTCCTCATTTCACCCTCCATCCCAGCTGTCACAAACAACAAATCCACTTTCTATCTCTATGAATTTGCCTGTTCTGGACATTTCATAGAAATGAGTTTATACAACATGTGGTCTTTTGTGATTGACTTCTTTCATTTAAAATGTTTTCAAGATTCATCCATGTGTAGCACGCATCAGGCCCTCATTTCCTCCTGTTGCTGAATCATCTTCCATTTTATGGATAAGACCACATTTTGTGTATCTGTTCATCAGGTAATGGATAGTCAGGTTGTTTCCACCTTTTCGGCTATTGTGAATAATGTTACTATGAACATTTACGGAGAACTTTTTGGGTAGGCAAATGTTTTTGTTCTCTTATGCATACACCTAGAAGTGGAATTACTGGATCACATGGTAATTCTATGTTTCTAAGCTTTTGAGGAACTAGTAAACCATTTTGCAAAGCTGTTCTATTCTCTTAAATTCACATTTATCGTGGGAAGTGATGGCTATCTATATTTTTAGACAAGGAAGTAGTAGCCTGGAGAGCTTAAATTTGCCTAAGCTAATAAGCTAAACTGCAGAAGTGAAGCTGTCTCAGATTCTTTTAAGAATGTCCAGCTACACACCAGTGGTGAGACTGAAAATTAGTACAATTTCTGTGAAAAAGAGTATGGACTTTCTTCAGAGAAGTAAAAGTGGACCTACAATTTGATCCAGGAATCCTACTCCTAAGTTTTTACCCAAAGAAAAAAAAAGTCATTTATGAAAAAGACACTTGCACTCAAATGTTTATGGCAACATAAGTCACAATTGCCAAGACAAGGAATCAACTCAAGTGCTCATCAATTCATGAGTGGATTAATAAAATGTAGTATGTACCATGGAGTTACTGCTGACCTTATTGATTTCATTATAGTTCTAGTAAACTTAAAATTAACAGAGTTGGATTTGTAGATAGGAATTTATTTATTTCCTGATAATAACAGTGTGGCATAGTCCTCTCTATATTTAAGGCTTCTTTTTATCGTTTCATCTTACATATTGCTGAAGACTTCTGGTATGGTATAGAGGGTGGACATCCTTGCCTTGTTCCTGAGTTTAATGAGACTTTTTTTTTTAACTTAACCAAGGTAAAGCAGTTCCCTTCTATATTGATTTATTAATAGTTATATTTTTCTTTCAATCTGGAAAGCCTTTGAAATTTTATAAAATACATCTTAGCATTGGTTGACAGGATCATGAATTTTTCCTCCTTCTTTAATACAAAAACAGAGAATTTCATTAATAGCTTTCCTACTGTTGAACCTATTTGAATTCCTGGGATAAAGTCTACTTAATTATTATTATTGTTATGGAGTTATTTATTTGCTTAACCTTACAATCATTCTCCATTAAAAAACACTTATTGGCTAAGCATATAAAAATATCTAATGAATCAGAAAGTTGTTTGAAATTATAGCAACAAATACACATATAGTTGGCCGTACCGTTCTTTTCTTATTAGTAATTCCATTCCATGCTGACATGAACAATAGGATTTGATAACAGAGAGATGACTTCTTGGCTGCTGTGTAGGCTATATTTTTCCTGGCACTTCATCTGGTGTCCAGTATTGAGTAGCCCTTATGCTTATTTTGTGTATTTAAGCAACATGTTCTTATAAGTGGCAACAAAGGTCACTTACTGTCAAAACTTTTTCTTGATCCTATGGAAATTATTACAACTGTAAAATGTACTTGATTTCAATGTGTTGCTTTAATCTTTGCCCAGTAGTCTCTTGTTCTTCTACAAATCATACTGGAGAGTGGTTAGTAAGACAAAGTGGTTGAGAATGTCAACTCCGATTTTACTTCCCAGCTCTGCCATTAATTCATTACGAAAACCTTAATTCCTCAGTTTCATTATTTAAAAAATGGGACTAAGGGGTGGTGCCTGTGGCTCAGTGAGTAGGGTGCCAGTCCCATTTGCCAGAGGTGGAGAGTTCAGACCCAGCCCCTGCAAAAAAAAAAAAAAAGGCTTACTTAAAAAAAAAATGGGACTAAAGTGCCTTATGATTTATTCTGAATATTGAATGAGTAATTAGAAAGCACTTAAAATGGTAGTCAGTTCGTAGTAAGTATTACATATGTACCAGCTATGATTTTTCATTTGACTGTTTATTCTTTTCTTAAACTTTAAAATTTTATGGCTTTATTGAGGTATAATTGACAAATAAAAATTGTATACGTTTACAGTGTATAATGTGATGTTTTGATGTATGTGTGCATGGTGAAATGATTACTATAGTCAAGATAATTACCATATTCTTTACTTCACATAATTATATTTTTTTCATGGTGAGAACATTTAGAATCTACTCTCTAATAGAGGAATCTACCTCTAAAATAGAGGTAGTTTTTGAATATATAATACGTTATCATTGACTATTAGTTATGTTTTAGAATAATCAAGTTATCAATTTGCCAGGAGTTTTTGTTACAGATGATATTAGCATTTTATGATAGCCCATGAAATATTGAGTTTTTCTTTATAGATGACTCATGGAAACATATACCTTGTGGAATTTAACCGGTCTTTTACTTCTTCAAGGCATTTCTGAAAATAGGCAGTTTTTGTTTGAGTAATGTTTTTCCAATAAAAAAGGGCTGGCTGATTTTCCAAAATATTTTACATGTTAGAAAATTCAGAGAGCTGAGACTGAAGGTGGTTATTAGAGTGAGAGAATCCATCTACTGATAAAAAGAAAAAAGTTATTAAACATTGGCTAGACACAGCCAAAAAGCAATGGAGACGTAATTCACTCTTCTCATTGCCATTGAGAAGGCTCTTCTACCATCTATGTGTTGAACAGTTCACCATTATCCAAAGCATCAGGGAAACTCCAGAGACCAAGACTGTTTGCAGGCTTTGCTCTCAGACAACCTGTGTTCAAACTTGAGCTTTACCGGTGCTTACCAGCTAGATGACTTGAGTGTATTTTCCATGGCCCAGTTTCTTCATCTGTAAAATGACGATAATAATAATTACCTCACAGGGCTGTGAGAAAAATTACAAAAGAAAATGTCTCTACAGCACCAACACAGGACCTAGCTCATAGGAAGTGCTAAGTCAGTAATGGGTCATTTAGGACAAAGATGTGGTACCTGGAATTTTTTTCTTTTGTTCTAAGCTATAAGTCATCATACCTCCAGTTAGGCATCATGCCATGTATGAAATTTGAGAGGGAGGTTCATCTTGTTTAAAAAAATTCAGTGACTTTTAGTATAGTCACAGATATGTGTAACCATCACCACAATTTTAGAACATGTTGATCACCTTTGAAAGAAATTTCATACTTTTCACCTTTCATATCCCTGTTCCCCACATCTACCTAGCCAGCCCTAAGCAACTGCTAATCTACTTTCTGTGTCTATGGATTTACCTGTTCTGGACATTTCATACAAATTGAATCATGTATATATTTGGTCTTTTGGGACTGTCTCCTTTCATGTAGCTTAGCGTTTTTAGGATTCAACCATGTCATAGCAAATATCACTACTTCCTTTCTTTCAATGGCTGAATATTGTTTATTCATGTATCTATTGGTGGACATTTGTTTCTCCCTTTTGGGTTTGGGGAATGATGCTACAATGAATAATTATGTATAAGCTATTGTGTGGATGCGTATTTTCATTTCCCTTGAGTGTATACCTAGAAGTGTAATTGTTTTAGTTTGCATTTCCTTGATGGCTAGTGAAGCAGACCATCTTTTCATATGTTTATTGGCCATTTGTATATCTTCTTTAGGATGATATATATCTTCAGACCCTTTGTCCAATGTTCTAATGGGGTTGTCTTTTCAATTATAGAGTTGTGAGGCTAATAGTTTTTATTGAGTTCTTACTGTCTGTACATCATTGCTGCTCCCACTTGACCTGGGGACCAATTTAAAAGGCAGATTCTGCTTTACTATGTTCCTTTGGGGTCCTGACAGTCTGCATTTTCCAATAGTCTTATATGGTAGTCCACGGACCCTATTTTGAGCAGAAAAGATACTTTGTTAAATGCTTTATGATTGGCTTCTTACGTATTACTTGGTAAAGCCTATTGAAGAGAAATACAAACCCTACATTTTATTTCTTCTTTTCTCTCTTCACTTCCCCAAATGGAACTATTAGGGAAATGTGAAATGTATGTGATCTTTTTTTACTATTTTTAAAGAGAGCAAACATTTGATTAGGGTCTGAAACTGACAATATATTTAGCATAATTCAACACTAGGAATTTGTTCATGAGTTGTTTTTTGTTATTTTTTTAGTTTGGGTAGCCATCATCTTTATAGATATCTCACTTACCCTAAAGGATATATGATTTCACTTCTGAGGGGATTTTTTTGGCATTTAATGAATCATAGCAGTATTAACATGACTTGCGGTGGCTGGTGGTATAATTTGGTGGTGCTTTCTGTTCTGTTGTTGAGACATTAAAATGGAAAATATGAGCCTGGAAATGATTTCTCCAAGGATGCACTTACATGGTTACAGTTCATGATGGACCTGTCAACATCTCCTCTGCCCTTCCTTGGGGGAGATTTTGTCTCCTGACACAGTTTTGAATGGGAGTTTCATAAGTGAAGAGTCTCGTACCTTTTAGAGTAAAATATTTGCCCAGATGAAGTCATCTCCTTTGGAATTTGAGATTTCCCTCTGAAAATATGGCTAAACCTGCAAGCTGTGAAGAATCATAACAACTCATTTAGAGATACCTTTTAGGCAGTTGGAACTACTGAGAATTTCCTGGACTATAGATTTTGGGAAGTTAGGTAGGCCAAAGAGCTCTGTTCCCAGATATGTGGACCTTAAGGAATTTGCTATATTTTAAGGTGAGAGGAACTATGAGAAATGGGTTTACTGATAAAGTTAATCAAGACCTTATTCTGAGACAGTTTAATAAATAATATCTTGTGTACACACATTAATAAAATTTGAAAATATTTACTCTGAAGTAATGGGGCTATAATTTTTTATGTTTAACTTAATAAAGTTATCATTTTTAGCACTACACAATAGTAATACTACAGGTAACACTATGAGGCTGATTTGCTACCTTCTCTTTACTTTTTAGCTCAGAAGGCTAGTAGAGATGTTTCATAACCTGTTCTTGACATCGTTGCTTTTTTTCCGGGGGCCCAGGAATGCCATATGTGTCTGTAAGGAGAGGCCCTATGAAGAGAAGTGGTTTCTTTGATCACAAAAACAGAAGAAAGAGATCCTCCATATGCACAGAGTAGAAGTGATAACCTTCCATTTGTGAGATAATATCCTGTTATGTAGATGGGGGACTCTCCACATTGTTATCCACTGGCCTTAGTAGGTACAGTGTGGGAGATTTCTGGCCTCTAGGATGCTGAGGCCCCATTTCTACTGAGCCCAGCAGTGCTCCCTTTATGTATTTTTCACTTTGGACCACCACTTTTAAATTTACTGCTTAAAAAGTGTTAAAATGTCCTCTTCTATCTTCTTTCCGTCCACTTTCCTTCTCTTTTTCCTTTAAAATTCAGTGAATACACACACACATGCGAGAGAGTGTGCCAGGTCTGAGGATAAAAGTACTCCCTTGAGACAAAGACTGTGAGATTCCCCCTCAGAAAGTCACAGTCTGGAGAGTGGCAAGGAAGAAAGGCAGGTATGAGCAGGAAGATGATGTGTTGTATAACATTTTGGCTGTATTGAGTTTTAAGAGCTAGGCATACATGTCAAACCCCTGGTACAATGCCTGACACATAATAGCCTGAAATACTAACTAAATGGAAGCCACCATTAGGCTCTTGTTTGGTCATGTGAGCTTGGGCAAGCCCTCCACCATTCTGGGCCTCTATTCTGAAAAGAGAAATGGTTGGACAAGATGATTCCAGAAGCCATTTCCTCCAGCAGAGGCTGCTGGTGTCCTCTAATATCTCCCGTACATTCAGCTGATGCCAAAGGTGCCTGCTAAGAACACCTGCAGCTCTCTAGTGCTTTCTTTCTGGTCATGGGAGCACACTCTGTCATTACAGGGCAAGCTTCAGAAGTGGCAGAGTTAATGATCCTTGGAGCAGCCCTCAATTGGTGATGAATGGGGAGTTGGAAAGCAGTTCCAGGAAAACTCTTCAAGGGTAACTCTGAAGCATATCTACCCTGTCTTGCAGAGTGACCCTGTATTACTGAGCCCCAGTTGCCATTGGTGACAGCCTCCTTGTCAACTCATGCTTTATTGACTTTTTTACCTTCCTTGTCTCACTTCTTCATTTCCCTACCACTGTTTTCTGGTGTTACCTCCTGTGTTCAACAGAATAATGTCCCTTGAGAGATGTCTACATATTAATTCTGGAGCCTGTGAATTACCTTATATGGCAAAAGGGACTTTACAGATGTGGATTAAATTAAGGATCTTGAGATGAGGAGAGCAGACGAGATTATGCAGGTGGGCCCAGTGCAATCACAAGCATACTTACAGATGAAAGAGGGAGGCAGAGGCATTGGATTCAGAAAAGGTGGTGTAATGAGAATAATACTTAAAGGGACACTGGGAGATGCTACAGTGTTGGACTTGAAGGTAGAGAAAAAGAGAATAAGACGACAAATACAGGGTACTTCTAGAAGCTTTAAAAGGCAAGCAGATCCTCTCATAGAACCTCCAGAAGTAATGCAGCCCTGCCAACATCTCAATTTTAGCCCAATGAGACCTATTTTGGACTTCTGACTTCCATAGCTGTAAGCAATAAATGAGTATTGTTTTAAAACCCTAAATTTGTAGTGATTTGTTACAGCAGCAACAGGAAGCTAATAAATAAACTATTTTTTTCATGAATCTTTGCTTCAACATCTGCCTCTAGAGGAACTCAAATTAAGATACTTACCAGTCTGATATCTGGATCATTACAAAAGTTTTGAGATACGTAAAGATCACAAAACTGTGAACCCACTGTGGATGGAAACAAAAGAAGCCCTCCCAGTAACATTGATAAGCTCAGCAAGTTGAAACTTGCATAGATGAATTGCAAAGGATGCTGTCGGCTGTGTCTTGGAAGTGAAATTACAGCCCATAACACAGTCTGTCTCAAAACTTGTAGTGACCTATGTATTGTATGCTTAGTTCTATCTCAGTTAAAATCCTGATGTTTTTCAGCTTCTCAATAGCAATTAGTTATCGTGCCCTTCTTTATGCTTGATGTTGCTCTAAGGCTGGTCACAAAGGTGAAATGAAGGCAGCCCTTCCCTGCTTGCAATCTGCAGTGGAAGTAAGAAATACCGTAAAACTTCTATCATGTGCCTTGTACTATTGAGTGTATTTTCTCTCAATTAACTATATTTATTAAGCATCGACTGTGAACCTTTATTAAAGCATCAAGTATATAAATATATTTCATCCACAATAGTGTATATATATATATACACTATTATAGTGATAGTGATTATGTATCATCATATGTGATTATGTATCATAATCACTGCAAACAAAAAGACAAATTCTCAAGGCTAATTTTTAATACAATGACAGTATTACCCTAAAAGAGGCCAATATTTTGAAAGTAGGAAAAAATGAAGGAGAACAAGGAGTTCTAAGGGAAAACAATGCAGGGATCCCATTTTAGGAAAACTGAAGCACTGATTTCACCTTCTAGATTCCCATAAAAAGCATGGAAAGTTTATTTTGTTCCCAAGGAAATTCACTGTTGTTTAGCTCCTGATACATAAGCACATTAAAAAAATTATAATTTACTGCAGCATTTTGGCTGTGAAATATACTGAAAGAAAGTTGAAGTCAGATTCACATGAGATGAGTTCAAATCCTGGATCTGTCACTTCATAAAGTCATGAGCTCTCAGGCAAAAATGCAACTGTTCTGAACTGCAGCTGTTAAATAACAACAGTAAGGGGACCCTCTAAAATCAGTCAGCTGGTGGAGGCCCACACACAATGACATCCCAGGCCTTTTCTCAGTTTCATATTGTTAGGCATCTAGAAAGTAAGCTTTTCTAACCCTTTATGCCGAAATTCTGGAATCCCTGTTCCTTTCATTTCTGTTTGGAAAATGGCCAAACTTTCTCCCAGCCTGCTTTTCTTTTCTTGCAATCCCTTGTTAAATGTAATGAAGAGTAGCCAACACATACTGACATCTTAATTCTAAAGGTGTTGTGTGTGGCCTGCCTTCCTGTTTAAGACAGGTGAAAGTTTTAGCAAGTATTTTGTTACCACATAATGTGAGTCACTTGTCTATCTGACCTCTGATACCTATTTCTTCTCTGCTTGTTCCCTGAGGTATAAGCCAGTTCTAAATACATTATTAGGTCTTGGTTATGGGACCATCTCACTTTGAGGTTCAAATGTCTCTACTACAGTAGGCCAATTGCTGCAACACAAAGCTAATTGCTGGAACAAACAACCTGAACATTTCTGCAGTTTAACACAGTTTAGTTTTCGTTTGCATTGGAACTGAATCAGACATTTGGAGGGCAGGCTTCCATGCTGGGATTCAAGGCTTCAGGAAGGTTCTCCCATCTTGTGGCACCTCCATTTTCAATCTTTAAGCTCCATGGAATGGCATGAGAGAAAGTCTGACCCCATAAGCTTGACTTAGGGATGACAGACATCACTTTAGCCTTTGACAAGAGCTTTGACCATCCCACTGACCATTACTTCATTACACTGTCCCATTCTGGCTGCAAAGGAGGTGGGAAAATGTGGACTCCAGCTTAATGAAATCCGTAGAGATTAGCTAACTGTTTCTTCCTCCCCATGCTTACTTCAAAATATTACTATGTGGGTTAAAAATGCAAAATAAAGGTGAAAGTTTCTTAGAGTAAAGGTTATGGTATAAGTGAGTGGGGTTATTTTTTTCAATGAAACCTTGTTACCCATTATGATAGTTTGGCACCTAACAGGTTAATGGGTTTAGTGGACTTGAGCCCTATTCACAAGGTCTTAACATTATTTTTATGGAAAAATGCATTATGAATCCCAAATCCCTGGCCTAAAACCAGCTCTTACAACTTATTTCATATGTTAGTAGCTTCCTCCAAGCTTTGTAGAATACATGTTAATTTGATTTAAGTTCTACTTTGTCATAGTTCATATTTAAACCATTAAGCCAATTTATATTTAGTTTGGGGTTTTATGTTAATTTCATGTCTTGTCTGTGTTAAAGATAAAGTGGTATAGCTCTATTCCCCAACTTCCAGAGTCATTACCGACATTTATTGCCTGCCAACTCTGTGTCATGTGTACTCTAATCCTCCCAGTAACTCTGCAAGGTATGTATTAGTATCTCCATTTGATTATTGAGAAAACAACCTCAGAGAGAGTAATTATATTAGTTTTCTATTGCTTTGTGACAAATTATAATAAACATAGTGGTTGTGTTCTTTACTAGAGGCGCTTGAGGGAGAATCTGCTCTGGGCTCATTTAGCTTAGTGGTAGAATTCAGTTCCTTATGGGTGTAGGACTGAGATACCTGTGTCCTTGATGGCTGTTTGCTACAGGTTCTCCTCTGTTTAGCATTCCTTGGCTTATGGTCCCTCCATCTTCAAAGCCAGCAATATCATGTCAAATCCTTCTCATCTTCCAATCTCACTGACTTCTTGCTTTTAAAGGGCTAATATGATTAGAGCAGGCTCACCCAGATAATCTTCATATCTAAGGATAAATGACTTGGGACTTGAGTTGCATTTGCAAAATGCTCTTGTATCAGTACCTAGATTAGAATTTGATTTATTAACCGTGAGATGGGAATCTTAGGAAGCTATATTTAGAATTCTGCCTACTATAGTAACTAAGTTGCTGAAATGGATGTCGCTAGAGAGTAGTGAGCGAAGCAAGATTTGAATCTCAATCTCTCTAGTATCAGAATCTATGCCTTTTCTATATATCAGATAATCCCCCTGTGAAAATAAGTGGTGGATATCACTCCAAGAGAATGTTCTGAAGGAAAGCCCAATCCCATTTTCTAACCTAGAGGCATGTCTTAATTCTTTTGTGCTGCTATGAAAAAATAATACTTAATACCAATTAATATTATAATGTATAAACAACACAATTTTATTTCTCACAGTTTGGGAGGCTGTAAAGTGTAAGATCAAGACACCTGTAGGGTAAATGTCTGCTGTAGACTGCTCTTCGCTTCAGGACAGTACCTTATTCTCCAGAGGGGAAGACCTCTGTGTGTGGAAGGATAAAAAGGGGCCTAAGCTAGCTTCTTTACTTCTCCCAAAGGCCCCACCTCTTAATACTACCACAATGGGGATTAAGTTTCAATATGAATTTTGAAGGGGGAAAAATATTCAAGCCATAGAAAGACATGTAATTTAAATAACTGTTACACTTAAAATTGTATGTTTAGTATTTTAAAATTATGCACTGAATACTGGCTTTTTCTAAAATGCCATCACCAAAGAGATGATATGGTTGTGGGCTGTATACATAGACAGATCTGGATAAATTGTGAGAGCAACCACTCGCTTGCCCTGATTCCCTGAGCCTTAGTTTCTGCACTGTAAATAAGGGATAATAATAGTATCCTGTGGTTGCATTGAGAGACTGAAATGATAACACTTATATAATATTTTTCATAATTCTTGGGATGCTGTAAATATTCAATAGTTGCTAAGCACCAACACCATCATCATTATCATCATCACATTGTCATTGTCACCAACCCAGACTGATATAGGTTATATGTAGTAAACATATTACCAAATATTTATAATTTCATATTAATAGCATGTAAAATAAGTCACGTTTATTCATCAACTAAGCAGGAAAAAATTATCTTATGGCCTCAGTTTTAAGCTGCATTTGCTGCTGAAATCTCAACTGTTGGTTAGTAAATGTAGTACTTGATAATGTTTTTGATCTTACGTTCTCTTGGCCCTTCCTGTAATTTAGAGTTCATTTACTTGATTCTTATTCTATCAATAACTTACATGGATATAAATCTAACATCATAGCTCATGAGACTTAGTGTCACTTTCAAAGCCCTCCTTGCAACTTGCCTTTCTCCTGTATCCTCTTGATCCAGTACCCATTATTGTAAGATTTCTAACACATGTTTCATTCTACTTATACTCCAGACTTGAGCTTGCTGTAAACAAGAAATTTATTTTTAGATCTTTTTGCTCTGCATTTTATTCAGAGCTTTTCTCTTTCTGCATTTTCACCACATTCCTAGGCGTCTGCTCAGCCAACCTTTTAAATATGAGAAAAATAAATGCCATGGAAGAAAGACTTTGTGGCAGTCAACAGAAGTGCCTCTGCGACACTTCTGTGGAAGGAAGCTTGAGACCCCTGGGAGATTTAAGCAGAAATTTGGAGAAGTATGAAGGACAGAGGTACCAGGAGGAACATTCAAGAGTGTTTATAAGCAGTATATGGTAAAGAAAGTGTGGGGCTACTCAGACCTCAATTAGGATAGGGGGTGTGATTGAGAGAGTGTACCATGGTGCAGACGTCCACCTACCCCAACTTATGTAGAAGTCAACAGTAGAAGTGCCTAGCTGTCCGGTAATGTTGCAAAAGGTGCTAGTATCAGAGCTTTGGTTTTTATCACCTTACATGATTTTAGTGTTATTAAAATATAAGCTAGAGCAGAGGAATTTCTAATTAACAGAACCTGAACACCTTCTAGTACTACCTTCCTGCAACACCTAACTTCACCACTCACAATGTCCTTTACAAATGAATGTGCCTCTTTTGTTTTCCATGTTACCCTTTAAGCATCCTTATCATTTCCCTTACTAAACTCATCAACTGTGACACTGTTGCCATTTGGAGCCAGCAAATGTCTTTGTGGTGAAGGCCATTGTGTACATTGTGAGCTGTTTAGTAGTATCTCTGACTTCTGCCTTCTAGATGGCAGAAACCCCTCCCCAAGTTGCTACAACCGAAAACATCTCCAGACACTGTCAAATGTCCCCTGAGACTCAAGATTATCTACACTTAAAACCACCAGTCTAGAACGCTCTCTCTTTCCTCTGCTCTACTAGTCCTTCCTTGTTCTCCTTTATAACTCTGCTCAAAAATCACCTCCCTAAAGCTCTGACCTTTCCCATCTCGAGGCACCTTCTGTCCCACTGGGCCTAGACGTAATTATGTTTTACAAATTATGTATTTGCCATAGCTTCCATTTGTAGCAAGTCACATATTTGTTATTCCTTTTGTATGTAAGGAAGGAATAAGATTATGACTTCAGTTTTAAAAATTTCTCCAGAGTTCCTATTAGCATGTTCTGTGTACCATGGCCTCAGTAAAACTTTGATTCATTGAGTAAAACTAAAATTTTCTATTACAAGCCAGTTGCATTGCTTGATTTTCACTTCTTTATCTATTTTACCATTACTGAATTGCTTGAGGATCCTAAGGAATGAATCTTTAGAATCTCTGTTGAGATAAAAATTCAAAGAATTGTGATTTCTTTCAATCTGTTGAAAACTTTCAATGTACTTATTTGATGATAAATAAATTTCTAAAGTAGATATCTCCAACATGCTTTGGACCACTGTAGCTTTCAGCTATATGACATGACAGGTGCCATGACTCAGTATCTTGACACCACACCATTTTTGTTGTAGATTAAGTAGTTTTTTTGTGTGCAGTTGATAAACTTTTTCTAAGTCCTTCTTGTGATTTAATTTTGTGATGCTTATGTCTAACAGATACTCTCAATGTTTTCCCATGTCCCCTTAGCATTCACTCTACACCTGGAAGGCTGCCTATTGGGAATACCTAAAACTCTTCACCTGAGGGCTTTTTTTTTTCTGACAATGAGAAGTGCTGGGGAATTAATAACCATGAAAGCAGCCCTTATCCAGTGATGGATGGTGAGTTGGTGAATAGCTTCCCTAGCTTTTAGCTCCTCAATTGGGACAATTCTGAGACATGTTTTATATTTTCTCCTGGTGTTACCCAGTGGGATTGAGGTCAAGTTACCCACAGAAGTAATTTGTGTGATAACACACCTCTGTTGGTTTCCTTCCTTTCTCTGTCTCACCTCTCAAATAAACTATTTATACTCAAATCCTTGTCTCAGAGTCCACTTTTCGGAGAACCCAAACCAAGACTCTTTGTTATAAACATGGCAGTTCAGTATGTTTAGAGAAATCTTGTGCTAATTCACAAAGATCTGTCCATGAAATGCTGTTGATCTGTATTGTCACCACGCATTCTAAGGCCTACGATCTGGGTGGGCCGGACAGCATCAGGCATGGCTGTGCACTGATGTGCATGTCTGTGATGATGCAGACATTATTATTTCTCTTGGGCTTGTTTTGAGTAAAGCTTTTGAAAATTGTGTTTCCCACAAGTTCCACAAATATTTCCACATTTTAGAAATTGTTTGAGCATGTCCTAAGTCCTGAGTTTGAAAGTCAAACAGTTTGGCTGGTGATATTGTTTTTAAAGAAACAAAGCAGTTTTGTTTTGTTTTGAATTTTGGCTTTTGTTATGCCTTGCAATCCTTTTCTACTCTGCTGGCCTTAACTTACTTTGTCTAGTAGATGGTTTTGCATAATGCTCATGGAAGTATTTCTAGACATTTTTGTATGATGGATATGATTGTAATGAATTTTACTGGTAATGCTTTAAATTCTAAAGTTCTTACACATATAACATTTCATTTAATCCTCACAAATCCCCTGAATAATAGGATTATTATTATGGTTTAATGAAAGAGGAAACTGAGTTCCAGAGAGTTAAAGTTTCTGTTTATACTTTTATCTTGTCATAAATTAATGTAAATGATTTATTTGCATGATCAGAAGTTCTGTAAAGACAACAAAGAGGGAGAATGTAGTCTCCAAAGGAAGCAAGGTGTATATCAGCAAAGCTGTAAGTTGTGGGAAGCTTGGGGACGAATGGATACAGACCTCAGCCAGGGCCCTAGCTCTGGTCTTTTTGATTTGTTAATTCACTGTATTCTTATATAAGGAAGGGAAAGAACAAACATTCTTTTTTTTTTAAATTATTTTTTATTGAGTCATAGCTGTGTACAATAATTCAGTCATGGAGTACAGTGTGCGGGCTTCACATACAATCGGAGATATTTTTATCAACCTGATTGATATAACATTCATGATATTTTCTCATT
>CAUYRH010042387.1:0-21127 GCA_963574655.1 Perodicticus potto | reverse complement strand
ACTGCTTCTCTGTTTCTTCCCATTAGACCCCAGAGCCAGCAGCAGAACCGCCCAGAGCCCCTGAGCCCAAGCAGGGGCTGTACGAGCTCTCAGCGAGCAACTTTGAGCTGCATGTTGCACAAGGTAAGGGGAGGGCAAGTTTCAGGGGCATTTGGGTGGACGCCTGCATCAGACAGCCCCCTGATTCTCTGCTCCTGCTGTGTCAGAGAACCCCCTGACTCTGCGCCCGCTGGGTCAGAGAACCCCCCCACTGCTCACCCGGGGACTCTGAACCCCCAGACAGGGGCCGAGGGCACAGGGTACCCCCGAAGGCGCCCGCGGCGGCGGCGCCCCAGCCCCCGCGGGCGCCGACGGGGGGTTCTCTGACCCAGCGGGCGCAGAGTCCGGGGGTTCTCTGACGCAGCAGGAGCAGAGAATCAGGGGGCTGTCTGATGCAGGCGTCCACCCAAATGCCCCCGAGACTTGCCCTCCCCTTACCTTGTGCAACATGCAGCTCAAAGTTGCTCGCTGAGAGCTCGTACAGCCCCTGCTTGGGCTCAGGGGCTCTGGGCGGTTCTGCTGCTGGCTCTGGGGTCTAATGGGAAGAAACAGAGAAGCAGTCACTAAGTTTGTCCATGAAGACACAGTGAAACCCATGGAGACTGTGACCTGTTTCCATCTAGAACTCTGCAGTGGCTTCCCTCACCTGGCCCCCTGGAAGCTTTGTGTGATGCTGCTATGTAAGGCCATGACAGGATGCTTTGGCAAAAAGCCCCTCACCAGCCTTGCCCTCAGCAAAAGCCTCAGGACAACTGGGTGACAGCCACCTCCACCCAGGAACCCAAACAAACAAAGCAGACAAGGTGAAGGACTTTAACCTGTCCCCTTCTTCAAAATGTATCCTGATACTTCCCACAGAATACAACATACAATTCCTGATGGACTCACTCGGATGAATTAACGCCTAAAGAAACATGGTAGCAAAGTGGACAAAACTGAGCATGAGAAAGTATCGGGGCACAGGGGGCCTGGTTATCCTTAATTCATACAATGGTAGAAAATACAGTGACAGACTGATAAAAGAGAAAAGTAGGTGCCAAGAGGGCAAATTCAGGCGAATGAAAGGTAACAGAGAAAACCATGGAGTAAACACACACTGTGCTTTCAGGAAAGAACATTATTCTCATGACTAAGCGTGGGACGGGGGCAACTGGCTTTTTAAAAGATGCTCCTGCCAGTACTCGAGTGACAGCACTGCATAGATGCCACTACACACCTACCACAGTACCACACAATTCGACATTTCTTAATTTTTGAGGCCTGGTACAGTGGTGGCTTCCAACCAAAGTAACCAGAAGTGAAGAAAAAATAATGGAATCACTGTTTTGATGCAGACATACGAGTATATTACTCCATTTTTATTTGGCAGTTCATATTCCTATTAAAAGGAATATCCGAATTAAGTTGTTAAAAGCTTTCAAAGAGCTGACAGCTCCAAGCTTTGCAGAGTTGTAATCGTAAAGCACTACAGAGTTTTCCTCTCTGCTGCTAGCTTGTCAAAACTTTCAAAATGCTAAATACTCACATAAAAGAATGCCTGAGAGAATGATGGCTAAGAGACTAGTCAGTGAGTTTAAATAAGGTGAAATAAAACACCATGTGTCATCCTTCATGAGACGGTCAAAGGGCTTTCAGTATTAAAATGCTCATTTACGGTACCCAAGGGGACACTGTTACTTCCTGTGCCCCTTCCTGGACTCCATAATCGGACCGACACAGTGTATCACAGAAAGGAATACAGTCTCACCCTGCTGGTGCCCTGTCAGCTGATGCAATTCTTAAGAAAGCAATCTGGCAATATTCATCAAGAACCATAGAAATGATCTTGCGTCTTTTTTTTGTTTTGTTTTTCGGCCTTGCAACTTTATGTCTGGAAATACTGTTTTATTAGAATATAGTTTTCCAATAATACAACTCAAAAAAAGAGGGGGTCTTAGTCAAAGATATATATGTTCCTTACAGCTTTACTGATCACAGAAAAATTATAAATAACCCAAATATCCAGGGACAGAAAGGTAACTGTTCAAGAAAAAATACAGACGCAAACATGGAAATAGAAAAATTAGGTACAATGTAAAACATGCCAGACTTTTTCTTCCAGTTTCTTTAGTATTTCCATAACATGAAGGGAAAACAATCTAAATTTATACAGTGTAAATATTAGAAAATGTATGTATTAAGTTGTTTAGGTATAAATATAGATGAAGAAGTTTTTTAAAAGTTTTTGATTAAAGGTGGTGCCTGTGGCTCAAAGGAGTAGGGCACTGGCCCCATATGTTGGAGATGGTGGGTTCAAACCCAGTCCTGGCCAAAAACGGCAAAAAAAAAAAGTTTTTGCTTAAAAAGCTAAGCTCAAATTGAAAAGAATTGCTGCTTTGCAGTATAAAGTTTGTATGTTTGACCTTAAGGCACGCTGTCATTGTTTCTGGCTACTATCTGAGACCTCCTGTTCCTGGGAAACATTTAAAATATGACAAGGAGGTAACTAAGGTTCTAGGGTGGCAGTGGGTGGACTGTAGGAGGCCGTTCCTCTGCCATGCCAGGGAGGCAGGATCCGTCCCTCAGGGAGTCTACGAGGAGCCTGGACTGGCCTCACAGTCCTTCCCTTCCTCCACGTGCAACTGATACTACCCTTAAAATGAGGTTGGCCCATGAGTTGAAGTCTTTCTGCCCTCTTGATACTGGCTGCCGGCTTCCTGAATCAAGCTGTCGCAGACAACTGACTTTTTGGTGAAAAGATTATTTTAAAGGTTTATCTCAAGCTGTTAGCTCCTCTTTAAAATTGGTTTCCTCTCATCTAATACCTACCACCCCTCCCAGAGAACACTTTCACAACGGAAATAACATGAAATTTATATCTATGTGAAAGTTACACCTGCTGGTCTAACTCTCATGCCATGACAAGATGCAAACGTACTCTCTGAGAGGCTTGTGGTTTTCCCTATCAACTAAAATTAGAGAAGTCTCTGGTTCAACACTGTAAATACCACACCCAACATTTTCCACCATACACTTAGAGGGTTTTTTAAATGTGAGGTATGGTAGCACCAAAGCAGCAGCCCAGTTTCTGATTAGCTGTGACATCTACAAAGCCTATGGAACAGAGATGGAGAGCCACACAGACGCCCGGGAAAATGACACCAGTAAGCAGCAGACTCCAAGACTGCTCGGATGGCCAATGAGCACGGGCCACCTCCAAACCAGAGGACACTTGGCTTCTGCAATAAAGCAGCCTTTGTTAACTGTTGAAACTGAAATTATATTCAAAGACTTCAGATGCTCCTAGGTCATCAGAAAGGCAGAGTGTGGGAACACAGGCCGCCTCTCCAGTTCCTCTCCAACACGGCAGCGCAGACCACCAGAGTCCAGCTTGGCCTCTGGGGACCTGAGCACTCGGCATTAATCCAAAAGCACCACCCACAATGGTACACTTAATGATTTAGGATCACAATGATTTACAACAAAATGAAGGCTCTCAACATCAACTGGGAGAGGGAAGATCGTTAAAATTTTTCTTCGGAACATTCTTACAGTGTCTACAATCTCCTGATGACTACCCTTAGCAGAGGAAAGTACATCAAGACACTAAGAGTATTAATGGTATTAAAGGACATTATCAGCAGAGCCAGTTAGGGCCTTGGGCACTGAGAGCTGAGAAGAACAGGAAAGACGCACGCTAAGGGTACAGGTAGAGGGGCTAAGACGGAGCCGGAAAGCTGAAGGTGGAGGAGGACAGAGGTCCGGAAGGCGGGAGAAGTGCCAAGCTTGGGCTGGACTGGAAATTCCACCTAGGGCCTGGGCAAGGAACTGTTAACTGTATCACCTGTGAGCGGGGCCCATTGGCACTGTAGAAGTAATGCGTGCTCATGTGAGCCTGCATGGGGAAATACCTCGCTGAGGCCTGACTAAGGCCAAACAAGGGGCAGAAGGCAGGGGGGCAGGCCAGGGGGCCATGATGGTGGTAACATGGAAGCTGGGGGTTCACTACTCTCTCTACTTTTGCACACCTCTAGTTCCATAAGAAAAAGCCTTTTTTAAAACATAGCCTTACCTCACTTATTTAATTGTTGTGTTCAGCCATTATACTCTACTATTAATGTATTTGACATGTAGTCTTGCGATATTCACAGTAGGTGAGGTCCCACCAATGACCAGTTTGATGCAAACATTCCAAATTGTATATAAAATCAGCACCTTGTACCCCATAAATGCACTAATGTACACAGTTATGATCTAATAAAAAAAACAATATTAATTTTTCCATCATGAAAAAAAAAATCAATGAGCTCTAAAACAGTAAAGAGTTGCTTTAAAACAGCAGCCTTGATAATTCGCTTGGTCTGGCCTCTGCCCTATTACATATTACCCAAAAATGAAGGAAGGAAGGAAGAGGGGCGTGCTCACCACGGGCTCCTCGTTCAGTGTCTGCAGCATCCAGTTTTCCAGTGTCTGGAAGTCCCGTGGACCCTGGTACTTCACAGCTTCTTGGCCAGGTTTGAAAAACTTTAAGCTGAAAGAATAACAAAGGATTACATAGAGCAAAAATTTCAAGCCCTTCCAACTGCTCTGAGTTCAGAGCACTATCTTATCAGGGAGCAAAGTCATTTAGCGAAACAATCAGAAAATGAGCTGACAGGGAGCTACAGCCAGGCACATATCTGCCTCTCTCTGATAAAACTGGAAAAAGAAACAAAGATAATGTTCTAGGAGATAATCAATCCCCTTAAGCCTAAAGTTTTAGACATTTCTTATTTTATTCAACTAAAATAAAACTGAGGTGAAAACTTCCGGCCTCATGCGGTGACGTAAACCCCAAGTGGCAAGCATGCGGTGCTTGTCTGGAGAACTCCTGGCTCTTCCCTGCCAGGTATCAGTTCTCTTTCCCAGGCTTCAGCAGTTGTGTGTATAATGTGTGTGTGACTAAGGACTGTGATAGATACAGCGCTGCTTTGCAATAAATGTATCCTTCCAGGCTAGCTTGGCAGGTACTTGACCCTTGCAAAGCAGGGCTATCCAGTTACTATGAGAATTCAAGTCTCTAACTTGAGCAAGAACATTCTTGACACTGGTTGAGGTGTAGCCCATTCACATCCCCACAGAGAAGGATGCTGCTTTTTTCTATGTATTATATATCGGCCTCTGAAGGAATCTGCGGAGAGGATACAGAAGCAGTTCCTTTAAAGGCAAGTAAAAGATGTGATCAGAGGATGAAACTAGGTCCTGGATCACTCCACACGTAGTGGGAAAACTACTCCAGATAAAACTTAATAAAACATGTGAAGGATAGGGGGAAATGTGGCTATTGACAGAAGAAAAGAGCAATAAAGACTAGAACATGAAGCTGGGTGCGGTGGCTCACACCTGAAATCCTAGCACTCTGAGAGGCCGAGCTCAGGAGTTCAAGGTCAGATTGAGCAAGTGTGAGACCCTGTCTCTACTAAAAATAGCAAAACTAGCCATGCATTGTGGCAGGCACCTATAGCGACTTGAGAGGCTGAGTCAAGAGGATCGCTCGAACCCAGGAGTTTGAGTTTGCTGTGAGCTACAATGCCACAACATTCTCACCAGGGTGACAGCATGAGACTCTGTCTCAAAAAAAAAAAAAAGACTGGCAATGTACTTGTTGGCAGGCCTGTTCATCTAAGACACCCCTAACATGTCTATAACATGGATATGGATTTTGTGAGTAGATGCCCAATATTCAGTATCAGAACTGTAAGAAGCCAAGATATGCGGAAATCACATCTGAAGGTTTGAACAGTGTCTTAGCGCAACGGCTATAACAGAATACTATAAACTGGAAGGCTTATCCACAGAAGTTTATATCTCATAGTTCTGGGGGCTTGGATCCAAGATCAAGGTGCCAGGAGACTGAGAGTCTGGTGAGGGCTTTCTAGTTCCAGATGATACCTCTGACTGTGTCCTCCCATGGCAGAAGGGGCAGAAGAGCTTATAAGATTCTTAACCCCATTCAAGAGGTTCTCCCCTCATGACCCAAACCCCTCCCACAGGCCCCAGGTCCCAAAATCATCACATGGGAGATTAGGATTTTAACGTATGAATTCTGGGGGATACAAATATTCGGTCTATAAAAATAGCCAACTCCCTTTAAAATGAAAGCCTTAAAATGAAGTCTCATAGCTACATGAGAAAATTAGTAAATTGGCTAAATCAGGCATTTAAATTAAAATGGGTATATTAGCTTTACCCAGAACCTGCCCAAGTCTGAGATTCTTCTTTAAGGAATAAACTTGAAGAGCCCAGGAGTAGAACTGGAGCTTCTGTTACAAACCTCCCAGTTGGTCTGGGGGTATCCCACTTCACTTCTCACTGTCACCGGAGATGATGAAAACTGGGCCACAGTATAGCCACAAACGTTTCCACTATTGCCAAATCTCCCCAGCAGCATTTATATCTTCTGGAGATTTCTCTTTCAAGGAGAGTTCAGGGGGAAAAAAATCCTCACTTAGCTGTCACTTTGGAAAAACAGCAAGAGGAACATTCTACTACTACAGACAGTGTTAGGAGTTGAATTATGTTCCCCAAAACCGATTTGTTGAATTCCTAACCCCCAACCTCAGTTTCATTCTTTTTTTTTGAGATAGTTTCATTTTGTTGCCCTCGGTAGAGTGTCATAACATGACAGCTCCCAGCAACCTCCAGCTCTTGCGCTTAGGCGAGTTTCTTGCCTCAGCCTTCTGAGTAGCTGGGACTACAGGCGCCTGCCACAACGCCCTGCTATTTTTTGTTGCAGTTTGGCCAGGGCCAGGTTCGAACCTGCCACCCTTGGTCTATGAGACCAGTGCCCTACCCACTGAGCCACCGGTGCTGCCTAGTTTCATTCTTTTTAACAACATAAAAACAGTGAGTAGTTTACTTGGGGAGAACAGATCTTCTACCTAGTAATCGGGACAAATGATTCCACATGGATCTTTTTAAGTTTGTGAATACCACACGTGGAATAACCGACGTTGCAGCCAGACAGCTGTTACAACTAGGTCCAGGTGGAACCCCTCACTTCCCTCTCTGAATCCCCATAACGAGTGCCTTTCTCAGCCATATTACGGCTCCTGTTTCACCTTCCCTGTGGCATGGTTTATAACACATACAACCCCATGGCCACAAAAGGTCAGCAGCTTAAGGAAGGAAAGACAGAACAGCCAACCCATCTTTGCTGCTCCTGCATTTTAAAGTAACAGACTTTCAACAGGTAAGCCTCTTCTTCCTTATCTTACCCTTACCGCCTGCTTCTCTGGGATGCTCTTGACACATACTTTATTGGTACTGCTGTGAAGCATACAAGACAGTGAATGCCTGTATATAATTACACATAAAATAGTAGGAAATTTTACCCCCTCTGATCTGATTTGACGTTGACTCAAATTATGGCACTTAGATTAGCAAGCAGCCACCAAAGACCCCGAGTTCTAGAATCCTTTATGGAAATGCTAAATTTCCAAATGTAGGGTAAACCCTAATATTTATTGGGTGTGCTCAGATTGGTGTTTGTACACATGCTATTCCACGTAACTCCCAGAACAATGTTATGAGGGGTAGGTGGGTACGACCCCCACTACTTAGACTCAGAGGCCAAATGATGTAACCAGAGTTGCCGTGGTAAGTAAACAGTAGAGCTGGGATTCACCTCAGGCTTCTAGGTTCAAGTTTTCCATATTGCCTTTCAGGTCTAAAGATTAGCTTTGGTTTTATGCATAATTGATGGCCCCTTATATCACCCAATTAATAATGAATTACAGGAGCACCTTATTAAGTTGACCACCCAAGGGACTATAACAAACTGGTCAACTTACAGAAGTGGTCATACAAAGAAGTAGGCCAACTGTGCTGATACATCCAGGTGGTACATGTCCAATCTATGAAAATTGGGTCAACTTAAGGAGGGGGTCAATGTAGGGAGGTGGTCTGCTCTGGAGGTTCTACTGTATATCCTGTATACAGAATTGACTGCATTCCTCACTCGACAAATATTTAGGAAGCTGCAGTGGCCAACACACACCCCAACCCCCCCTGGAAATAACATCTTCCTTTATTCAGATTACTACTTTCCTTCCAACACTAGCAATGGGGACCAAATGGGGATGCATCTTCCTGCTTCTCCAGCCATAACCACCATTCCTAGAATGGACACTTTGTCCAAGCAGGGTCAGTAAGTGGTGGGCCCAAATCTTTCCAAGAGGACAGAAATACACAACTAAAAAGTCAAGTCACTGGAGCTGAGACTTAGAAGTTCCTCTACAGGTTTTTAATTAATCCCCTCTTTTGTTTAATATACCAGTTTCAATTTCTTAACAGTCAAGGGAGTAAGCAGTATCACTTGGCAGAACTGCTGTACTTTGGTTGGTTACCCTTCTTTTCAAGAGAGACAGCCCTTGTCGCCTGGGAAATACTCTAGCAAGTGTGTTTAATAAGAGTCACCCTAAAATCAAACCCAACTGATGACAAAATCTGTGCACACACTGGTGAACATCAATGTGGCAGAATCTCACAGGGGCCACTACTTTTGTCTTGCAAACACATTCTCTTATAAACAGGAAAATTCAACACTGATTTAAGGCTTTTCTTCCAAACAAAACAGAAAAGGATCTAAAATAGCTAGAAAGGGCTGGGCACAGTGGCTCATGCTTATAATCCCAGCACTTGGCGGGCCGAGGCGGGTGGACTGCCTGAGCTTGCAGGTTTGAGACCAGCCTGAGCCAGAACGAGACCCTGTCTCTAAAAAAATAGCTGGGCTTTGTGGCAGGTGCCTATAGTCCCAGCTACTTGGGAGGCTGAGACAAGAGGATCACTTAAACCCAAGAGTTTGAGGTAGCTGTGAGTCAAGACACCACAGCACTCTACAAAGGGTGACTAAGTGAGATTGTGTCTCAAAAAATAAATAAGCCAGAGCATTAAATATAATTTTTCCCCAACAACAGGGACTGCATAAGTTTAGCATCTCCTCAGAGCTACGAAAGAGGTTGCCAAAAGTTTAACTTGGACTTTCTTTGGAACAACCACGAAAGCATGCAACCTTCCTTCTGACTTACGTGGGGTATCCTCGCACTCCCTGGGCGGAGCACACATCTGAATTGGCCGTGCAGTCCACTTTAGCCACGTAGACCTTGGCATCTTCCATGCTGTTATACTTGTCTCCCAGGTCATTCCAAGTTGGCTGCAGCCGCTGACAGTGTCCACACCTGGGAGGTAAGAGGGCCAAGCACACTGAGCGGCAAGCACAGCAGATCATTGGGTGACCGGCCCACAACAAATGGGGCTCTCACAACTACAGTGGGACCTCACCCCCCTGGTTTAACCTGGGCAGAGCTGCCCTATTGCTCTGAGTATTAGACAATGTCCCAGATCCCCCTCGGTAGGGCCCCTGCTGACCTTCCACTTGACCTTTCCTCCAGAACTCACCCTCCTTCCCTGCCGGCCTCCTCCAGAGCCCTACTGCAGGATCCGTAGTTTTCTGAGAGGACATGAGCTTGGCTCTTCCCTGGGACTCAGACATACTTGGGTAATTCCTATTTGTCCAGGTTTAGTTTGGCCTTCACTTTCCCCTACGTCTGCTCTGACTCCCCAGGTGCTTGGCATCCATTCTCTTCTCCTCCCCTTCTGGAAAGCTCCCCTGCCCCCCATCCTGGGTGCAGCTTAGCACTCCTACTGTATTCCCTTCTTGATTAGTCAGGTGTCCTCTACCATACAGCCATAAACCCACAAACACAGGCAACTTCAAAATTAAATCAACTCTCCATTTTCTCCAATGAGAAGCTTAAAAAAAAAAAAAAAGTGGTTCAGTGCCTGTGGCTCAAGCGGCTAAGGCGCCAGCCACATACATCTGAGCGGGCGGGTTCGAATCCAGCCTGGGCCAAACAACAATGATGGCTGCAACCAAAAAATGGCCAGGCATTGTGGCGGGCGCCTGTAGTCCCAGCTGCTTGGGAGGTGGGAAGCAGGAGACTCGCTTGAGCCCAGGAGTTGGAGGTTGCTGTGAGCTGTGATGCCACAGCACTCTACCGAGGGCAACAGCTTGAAACGCTGTCTCAAAAAAAAAAAGTTTGTGACAACCCAAACTTCTAGGGTTGATATAATCAAACATTTATTTATATTATTAACACACTGCCACAGTAGAAAAAAAAAATTATTTTCCTCAGAGCCATAGTGTTTCATTACAAAAATAAAAACTTTGAAAACAAAATGATTTAATGAAAAATGTGCAATTTTTTTATTGTTGTCTGTGCATAAGTTACATGTTCTGACTAACAGGGAAAACGCCGTGCAGGGGTTTCACAGTGTGCAGGCTTGCTACGGACCTTTCACCTACCCACCAGTTCTATATGCTTCATGAGACTCTGGATGCAAAACTAGCTTGAGTTAAATACAACTCACATGGCAGTTAATGTGTTAATTTATATGTCAATTTATGGATATACAAATATTTTGCAATCACCTATTATTTAAGTAAATTTGTTAATTAGGATTACTGCTTCTTGCCACTCTTCACGTTTCAGGACAGCAGTGTTCCCAGCCCTAGGTCTACGCTGTGAGTGACACAGCTGACCACCTTCCTGAATTGTCTCAGCTGTTTGCAGTGCCATGCTCGGATTTAACATAAGACAATAGTAGAAACTTTATCATGAATTTTAAGTACAACCCATAGCATTGTGGCACATGGGACATTGGTTTTTGGTTTGTTTGTTTGTTTTTCATTTGCCTGGTAAGTGCACATTGATGTCTACAATATAACCACCTGTTGTATTGCTTTTACAAGTTCTTTACACACCTGTAATCCTAGCATGCAGGGATAACTGAGGCAGGTGTATTGCTTAAGCATAGGCGTTTGAGACCAGCCTAAACAAGAGTGAGATCCCGCCTCTTAAAAAAAAAAAAAATCTCTTAAAAAAAAAAAAAAGCCAGGTGTTGTGGGGGGAGCCTGTCGTCCCAGCTACTTGGGAGACTGAAGCAAGAGAATTGCTTAAGCCCAAGAGTTTGAAGTTGCTGTGAGCTATAAAGCCATGGCACTCAACCGCAGAGCAACTGAGACTTTGTCTCAAAATATAAATAAGTAATAATAAAATAAAATAAGTTCTTTAAAAAACTTTACAAAAACATCTAATATTTATCATTGTGAGTGCTTCCTCAAAATAATTTATCAATAAAACCTCTGCTGGAGTTCTTTGCTGCTTCTCTTTTCTGACAGATGACCTCTGTCAAAAATAAGCATCTACAGACGGCACTAGAAATGTTCTTTTTGTGCTAATGTGTCTTCCTGAGCTGCACTTTCTTGGCCAGCTAAAAGGAACTCTGTTTTATAAGACACATACAAGATGATTCCCTCTTCTCTGGAAGATAATTGGGAGAGAGAACCCCATGCTGTATGTAAGGACACATGGTGTAAGTGCCAAGAAGAAAAGCATTTCTTGTCCCTTTGGCTACTGTGCGGTACTGTGCACATGCCTGGCACATACTAAGAGCTTGGCAACTTCTTAAGTGAATAAATGACAAAAAGCACAGTGAAGCCACATGTGTGGATTTAAATTCTGTAGATTGAACAAAGTGAGCTTGGAAAAAGGGGAAAAAGAAGAAGGTAACAAGATTAAAAAAAAAAAAAAGCCAAGTCCCACAGAACCCTGAAGTGCGTGTACCAGGGGGATGTGAATTTTCTGTTCTTCAGCTGGCCTCGGTTCTGGCACACTCTTCCTAAGGCATGAGCATCTTACCCACCACATCAACTGTGGCCCTACTGTCAAAAGACAGATCTGAAGAACTATTAATAGTTCCACTTGGTGCAGAACCACAGAAGCCATGACTGCTGTGTGGCAAGTCATATGGCTGTGAGGACTCACTGCGGGGTGCTCTCCAACAAAGCACCTTTCTAATGGATTTTCAAGGGCAGGTCTCATCCTAGAGGAATTTGGTCAGACATGTTCATTCTAAAACTTTAAAACTCTTCTGTATCCTTGAGAAGTTTTGTGAAAATACAAGATGAGATTAAAAATGAGAAGAATAAGTTCCTTTTACCTTAAATCAAAACCAACCACCCAGAACCATCACTAAGTAGGATGTGCAACTGCCTTACCCCTCACTGTGATGGATCCTCAGGTTCCCTCTAGTCAGCCCTTCCAGTTGGGGGCCCTTGCAGCTATGGTGCACCTCTTACACAGCCAGCTGAGTTCAGAAGGTAGCTCATGGCCAAGAAATAGAGCAAAGCCACCTAATCCAAATCTTAACCTCACTGTCACCAGGTTCAGGGTGAATCACGAACTGGCCATACGGAAGCTGTGCCCTGATGTTAGCACAGAATCTACAGCAGTAGGACAATCCTACAGCTGCCAAGTTTAGAGCAAAAACACAGATCAATGTTTTTGTTACCTAGTGTCTCAGTTCTGAAATCACATGTGAGCTTCCAGCACTGTGTAGCCGCTGACACTGAGCTCTGCTCAGCTCACAACTATTCTGGGACCTTGTTCGCCTGCTTAGACCCCTCCAGAGTCACCCCTTGCTCTCGGCACTAGATTGCAGCATTAAACTTAGCAAAGCCTTGTTCCAGCTCCTCCTTGCTTGAGCCCTGCTGACCTCCCACTTGACCTCTACACCAGAACTCACCCTCCTCCTGAGCCTTACAGCTTTATCGGCATTTTTCTGAAAGGGTCTTCATAAACTTTTAATTGCCCTCATAGAAAACTATACAACTCTATTTTAACATTTGTAGTGGACTACTATGAAGCAAATAATGGTTACTTTTTCTGGGAGCATCCACCTAAATGTCTAGAAGTCACATAAAATGAAAGAGAAATGCAGTGAATACCAAGTGCTCAGACTTGCCAGCTTTTTCTCTCACTCAGCCCAGGATGAGCTAGTATTTTTTATTGCAGATACTCCAAATGTTGAACCCCATTGGCACTGCAGGCACTGACCACATCTACATAACAATTTTTCTTTAAAAAAAAATAAAGAAAAAAGAAAACTCATAGATGGATTTACTCCACTGAAATGGCCTCCAATTAAGTAGTGTATTTAACTGGAATAGTTATTCTGAGAATACTTTTGCACAGAGTAACTATTAATATTGACTGATCGTCTTATGCTACTAAGTCTTTCTATACCCTTGGCAGGACTAAACATTTGAGTTTGAGAACTTGAAACACGATATATTCCACATATACATTGTTAATAAATGATGGCTATTACCCCAGACTGGCTCCCAAAGGTCATTTAATCCCAAATGAGCTGAAACATAGTAGCAGCCTGAATATGGGGTAAAGAGGAAAAACTTTCTCTTACTTGGAAAGGCATAATTTCTGAATAGGGCATTTTTCTTAGGTACGTTTTTCTCTGTTCCTTCCTACATCCTTTTCCCAAATGAGCCTCTCTCTCTCTCAAGCACCGGGGAAGAAAACCAAATTCTGCAATAAGCACATCTAGGCCACTCATATCTCAGACTGCCGTGTGCCCTAAAATTAGGCTTTCAGTTTTGGCCCACAAGAACTTCCCTAACTCAGGGCATCCAGGCCCAGGCAAGAAAGCACTGCATGTGCCTGTGAATGGCAGGAAGCCCTTCCCAGGGAATAATTCTCAGGATAGGGGTCTCGGGTCAGCGGCGAGGCCCACAGCAAAGACCCATCCAGAGACTAAACGGGGTGACTTTTCTCATCTAACATTTTACAAATGACCTGACCCCAAGGCAGCAGAGGGAAGGAGGTGACAAATCACAATCCTAAGTTGAGAGCAGTGGACTCCAGTGGGCTGTCCAGAGCAGAGCTCATATCCAATCTGAGCTGAGTAGGGGTCGCCCGTATCCGCATCACTCTTCCCAAAGAGGCGTAGGAACCCTGCTCTGCCTGGGCCATTCCTTCTTACTCCACAAAACACGCACAAAATTGGAAATCACACTTTCCTTTTTTTTTTTTTTTTTAAAGAAACCCTCACGAAGGTGATACGTGTCCACAGCCGACTCCTATCGCCAGCCGCAAGCAGGAAGGACCCCCCCACTGGTGTGCGCACGTGGCCCACCAGGTCCTGGCTGACCCGCAGGCCGCTGCGTCCGGCGCATAGGAAGTTTGGGGCGCGGGGCAGGGGTCTTCCGGGGTGACATCTGGGCTTCCAACTGCCCGAAAGGGCCACGACCCCACTGCCCCCTCCCTGGTTCCAAGGGGGAAGGGGAAGAGCTCCGGAGCGCGGGTCGGGGCCCGCCCCCCTCCTCCTGCACCGCCCCGGCCGCCCAGCGCCACGTCAGCCCCGAGAGCCCGGCCCGGAGCCCGCAGTGTCCGCGCCCCCTCCGGCCCGGAGCACAGAGGGGGGCCCGGCCCGCGCCCCAGTTACCAGGGCGCGAAGAACATGACGAAGTGCGCGGCGCTCTGGATCCCATGCGTGAACATGTCGGCTGTGTACAGGTGCTTGGCGTGCGGGTCCTGCTCGTCCGCCGCCCCCGCCTCCTCGGCCCGGGCGCCCGAGCGCCGGCCGCCGCCATGGCCCAGCAGCAGCAGCAGCAGCGCGGCCAGGGCCGAGCGCCGGGCCGGCGGCAGGAGGAGGCGTCCTGGGCGCGCGGGCATCGCGGTGGGGCTGGGCGCGCTCTCGCCGCGGCCGCCGGTCCCCTCCGCGGCGCCGCCTCCCGCTGCCCGCCCCGCGCCCCGCCTCGGAGAGGCCGCGCCCCTTCCTCTCCCGCCCGCGCCGGCTGCCGGCTCCCGGCTCCCCTGCCCCGGCGGGAGTCGGCGGGGAAGGGAGGGAGCGAGAGGGCGGAGCCTCCCCGTCCGCGCGGCCTCCCCCGCTTCCCGGGACCCGCCGCTTCGCTGTAGTCCTGCGGGGCCCTGCGCCTCCGCAGACCCGGGCCCCTGAGCGGCCCTTCCCCGGTGCCGCCTCTGCTCTGAACGACTCTGAGCACCGACGGAGGAGAGAGAGGCCAGGCGGGCAAGTCAGAGAGGGGACTGTCCGCAGCGGTTAATCTCCGCGCGCGCAGGCACCCCGGGGTTTGAGGGCCAAAGGAAGAGAGAGCTGCAGTCAGCAGAATGTAGGAAATTGGGCAGAAGTGGGTGGAGTGCACACCTGAACGAGTCAGATTTTTGAATCACCTCAACTGTGTTTCTGGGCATGAGCTTACTTAGTGGGGTGATGAAACCCATTTCCCAGGCGAACCCTGTTATCCCCGCCCTGCCTTAACTGGAAGGCGAAGAGGAAAGAAGGTCAAATCAATCTCCTGTGGACAAGAAGGGCTCCTTGCAGAACTGGCTGGTATCCAGGGCCCCAAGTCATCCCAGGTATAAAAATGAATGACAACACACCTGCTCCTGCTACCCTCAGCATTGTGGACCAGCCAAAAGACATAGCGCCTCAGAACTCAAGCCTGTGCGCCCACGCGCACGCACACGCGCACACACATGCACTCACACCCACACCTTATGGCACGCACGCACACACACCTCTTACGGCGGATGGAAGTCAGAGTTCAAGCCCTACCCTGGAGATTTGAAGCTGGATAGAGAAAATCACTAGGTTACTTCCTGGAATCCGGCTTGGTCTGTGATTATCCTCAATCCAAAAAGCCCCAGGTAGTAATTCCTGGCATAACAACGGGGAAGTGCCCATTGACTCACCTGTCAATGTTCTGCTCCAGCCTTAGTCTCAACCACTTGTGAACATTTAACTATGGTTTGCCAAACACCAAAACCATCAATTTCCCTCTGAAACCTGTCCTGGCAGCCGCATAAGCTTGAATAGTGGGAGGCATCTCCCATTCCTCCAGCCTTTCCATGTGTTTCTTGTGTCTCAAGATTCCAAACAACCACGTTTCTTGCAACTATCATTTCTTTCCACCATTCTCAGTGTTCATACCTTGAATAGACCCTAAATCTGGCCTATTGTGGTAGGTTTCTAAGTGTCTCCTTAGTTCACATGGCTAGAAAATTAATTTTCCTAAAGCCCACCTTAGATCACAACAGTTTGTTGCTTAAACTTGGACAAACACACCACCACTGCCCCGATAGCCTGGGCCTATGGGGTAAAACACAAATTCCTTGGGCTGCCATTCAAGACCTTCTATGATGTGGTTCTGTCATACCTTGTGTCTCTGTGAAATTTGCCACTAGAAATCCAGGGATTCTCTCCAACAATTTGTTGTTGCCAGATGCTAATCTCTATGCTCCTCAACACCACATATCTTCCACTCCCTTCCACTGTACCATCAAGAAATACTAACATGGCATGGATGCAGAGAGGGGGGAACACTTCTACATTGCTGGTGGGAATACAAGCTAACACAACCTTTTTGGAAAGAAGTTTGGAGAATACTCAAGGAACTAAAAGTAGACTTACTGTTTGATCCTGCAATTGCTCTACTAGGTATATACCCAGATGATCAAAAATCATTTAACAACAAAGATATTTGCACCAGAATGTTTATTGTAGCCCAATTCATAGTAGCCAACACATGGAAATAACCCAAGTACCTGTTGACCCAAGAATGGATTAACAAATTGTGGTATATGTACACCATGGAATACTATGCAGCCATAAAAAAAGATAGAGACTTCACGTCTTTTATGTTTACCTGGATGGAGCTGGAATATATTCTTCTTAGTAAAGTATCTCAAGAATGGGGTGAAAAAGTATCCAATGTACTCAATACTACTATGAAATCAATATATAATCACCTACACATTCATATGAAGGGTAAAACATAACTATTGTCCAGAAAGTAGAAGGGAAGAGGAGAGGGGAGGGAGGAGGAGGGAGGGTATTTGGGGGGACCTCACGTAACTTTCATGATGCAATGGTACATTTCAAAACTATTAAGAAAAAGAGTATAATTGTGATGGATGTGTTAATCAGTGGAATGTAAGCATTTCACATTGTATATCAAAGCAGTACACTGAACCCATAAATACATCAATGTACCCAGTTATGATTTAATAAATATATATATATGAAAAGAAATTCTAACCAAGGATAACCTTACACAATTCTTATTGCATTGATGTCTTTCTTTATCTTAATAGAAATATGGCTCTAGGAGCCCTCTCCAGTGCTGGCTCTGTTCTTTCACATCAGGAATCCCTCAGAGCCAGGAGGTAAGGCCTTCCTTGTTCCTCACTGCTCCTTCCAAATCATCTCTCCCTTTCCTCCTACAAACCCTCAGCTCTCCTTAAATTGATGCCATTGGTTATGACACCCTCTGTGCTTCCAGTTCCTGTTCTCCCACATCACTCCCCATTGTTCACTGAAGACTTTGGTTCCTGGCCACCCCTTTCCTGTCTTCATTCTTGGTATCTGCAGCATGTGGGTGGATGATCCATCTGTCTGTCCTTCTGTATCTCCCTCCTAAAGCACCTGTCACGACCAGCATCTGCACCAGCTCTAAAATCTGAGGTAAAGGCATCCCTCCCTACCTGGCCATTCGTGTGCTCAGGAAGCCTCCCTCTGCCATGCTCCTCCCTCACCATGACTCTGAACTACTGACCCTGCCAGCTCACAGGCCCTTCCTTGCTCACCATACAGCTATGGCTTCTCTGCCTCCTAACCACTCAGAGCCCATGGACTCTCATCCTTTACTTTCCACCTTGCCAGAGACACAGTGGAGCCTCCTCTCCCTGCTTTTCCTGTGTCTTTAATCACGTAGCCAAACTCTGCTGGAGAAAATCCACACAATCAAACAGCACTTTCCTTCACATTCATGAAAATAAGCCATGCTCAGCCCTGCCCAGAAACTGATGAATTTTCTTCAGACAACACTGTCTGACTCTCTGAGGCCCAGCTGCCACCATATTTCCATATTTCCTCTGACACCACCCACTCGCCCAAGCCCCATCAGGTGCCATCCTCTAAGCTGTCAACTGGACCTGGTACTTCTTCCAGAAAGCTGAAGCCAAAAGCATGAGCTCATTCATCTTTCCACTGCCAAACCCACATGCCCCTACACAGGCACTGTCCCTGTCTTCCCTATGCTTACAAGGGAGGAAGGAAGAATCCCTGCCGAGCAAACACTGGTCCTCCAGAATAACGCCTCCCCCACAGGTATCCTGGTCCTGATTCCTGGAACCTCTGATTGTTACTTCATATGGCAGAAGAGATTGCCCAGGAGAGATTAAGGATGCTGAAACGGAGGATTAGCAGGGCTATCTGGATGGGCCCTAAATACTATCAATCACAGGTGTCCTCATAAGACAGAGGAAGAAGGAAATTGGGCTGCAGAGGAGGAGATAATGTCGCAGAAGCGAGAGAGATTTGGAGATGCTGCCCTGCTGGCTTAGAAGAGGAAGGAGGTGCCCTGAGCCAGGAGATTCAGCTCTTGATGGGGGGAAGGCAAAGAAACCATTCCCCCCAGAGCCTCCAGAGGGACCTGCAGCCCTATTGACAATTACACAGAAATCCATGAAACTAATTTTGAACTTTGGACCTCAAAACTGTTAGAGGATACATGCATGTTGTTTTAAGCCACCAAGTTGGTGGTAAAGTGTTACAGCAGCCACAGGGAACTCAGACACACCCCTTGCTTACCTGCTCAAAGGCTGTGCTCTTTCAGCTCCGTTATTTTTCTCTCCTCCTGCACATATCTATCACTCCCTCCTACTGGATCATTTCTGTCAATGCATAAACATGCTTTCGAATCTCCCAATTAAAAAATAAAAAAACTTTCTTGACCTCAAGTCCCACTGGTTACTATCCCAACTCATTAGTTTTCCTTCACTGCAAAACCTCTTTGAAAAATTCTCTGCATTTCACCTTGCATGCATTCTCCAGCCCCACTCTGGCTTCCAAACCCACCATACACCAAATCTGCCCTTCTCAAAGTCACTAAGGCTGTCACATTGATGAGTCAAAGGAACCCTTTGCTCTGCTCTTGTCCCTGGGCCTCTCACCAGCACTGGCACCATCAACACTGGCCCCACCTGAATCCACTGTCCCTTCAGCTTCTCTGCTTTGCCTCCACCCTCCTCAGACTTCTCCACCCACCCCCTGAATGTTAGCTTCTCAGGGCTTCACCTCCAGCCCACTTTTCTCTCTCTACATTCACTTCCGAGGTTATTCCATTCATCGCCACAACTCTAAACACCATCTCTGTGCTGAGGACACCAACACACAGCAGCAGAGGCCTCTCCCTGAGCTCTCACTGCCTCCTGGATGCCCCTTTTGCTTGCCTTGCAGGCACGCTAAAACCAAACTTGTGACTCCCACAGCATCTGTCCTCCGGCCTCTGCCCCTCAGTAAACAGTGTTGCTTTGCTGTCTGCTCAAACAGGAACTTGGGTTGTAAACTTCCTTGCCCTTTCTCCTCACTGTAGCACCTTGACAACCACCCACCCCTATCTGCCCACCAGCAAGTCCATCCTTTCCAATTCAGAGGCACACATCCCACTGACTTAACCCTTCCACCCCTGCCACATCTTCTCATCTTAACCCACCATAGTAGTTTCCTGAGCCCTCCAATCTCTCCTCCATAGGGTGGCAGCGAGGATTGAATCCTATCCCTTCTTCACTGAATCATATCCCTTCAGTGGCTCCCTTCTCATGTAGAATAAATTCCAGCCCTTGGCATTGTCTTTCAGATTTCAGGAGAGATGCACTCTCGTGGCAGGCCACCGCGCCCTCTGTTCCTGAGAGTCTTGCCATTTGGAATGATTCTGAACACCTTCCAAGTGTGCCCCTCCTCAGCCCTATTGAGGGCAGTGCACTGAGGTGCACCGTGCTCGTTCCCTCCCTGTTTGCCTTGCAGGCATGCCCAAATCACATTTCTTGGCCCACGTCACCCCCTTGGGTTTCAATAACGGGTAACACCTTCCCCAAGCTCCTCCTCTGTAGGCTTCCCTCTGCCCACTGAGCTCCCTCCAGCACTAAACTGCAGTTTAGTTTCCATGGGGCCCTTTTCATGACCTGATGCCATTTTGTTGCAGATTCATGGGTTTCACAGGCTCATTGGCCCTCTTCCCCACCAGTAAGCCCAGCGAAGGCCTGAGGGCGTCTGTCACACTCCCCACTCTCTCCCTAGACCCCAAAGGCCTGTACCTGGTAGTGCTGGAGGAAGGAGTCTGTCTGTCCAACCAGACTGCACCAGGCCTTGCTGACTCACTGGCTCTCACATGCGGCCTTCCCTACTTGACTGATGCCCACCTCGGCTCTCTCCGCACCCTGCAGTTGGCTGTGAGCTCCTATCCTTCTGACCCCCACCTCCTGAGGGACTGACATGTAGCTTCCTGTGGTGGCAGCTACAAGTGGTCCTGCCTAGATACCCACCTTGAGCAGCTCAAAGGAGCCTCACAATGGAAACACCACAGCATTTTTACAGCAAGGCTCTCAGAAAAGACCTCCTCAGCCACCAGCAGGGGTTCTGCACTGTCGGGGGTCCCTTCCTGGCTGGGACTGGTTGGTCTCTGGCCCTGGATTATCTAGCTGTGTTCCTGGGACTGCTATGCTGTTATCTCACTCAGGAACAATTGCTCTTAGGTGCCTGAAGCCTATTTACTTTAGCTGACTGGGGGTAGGGAGAGTCTTTGAGAGAGCACAGCAGTCTTAGAAAGATAGATCTTGGTCTTTAGCAGAGCTTAGTGATCTTCAGCAGAGGGACGCCGCCGTGCCGGTGTTCTGTAGGCAGGAGAAGTGGCAGAGTCAGAGTAAGCAGGTCTGTGACAGAAGGCGCACGCTCCCGACTGCCTGCTCCTCCAGACTAAATATAAGGCTGATCTGCTGCCTCTCAATACCACAGGTATAGAGACTGCCAATTCACCAATGCTGTCATCTTGCGAGCTCACTCATGCTTGTTAGGAGAGCTAAATCCCTCTCTATGCCCTTTTCACCAAGGTGTTCCATTATTGATCTATACAGGTATTTCTTTTTTTTTTTCTTTTTCAGTTTTGGCCACGGCCAGGCTTGAACCTGCCACCCCAGGTATATGGGGCCGGTGTCCTACTCCTTGAGCCACAGGCACTGCCCAACTATACAGGTATTTCTTTTTCTTTTTTTTTTTTTTAATACATGTATTTTATTATTCTTCATTCCATTATTGCCCGCCCCCCCCGGGGGGGGGTGGGGCGGGGGGGTTGTGGGTGGGGCCGGCGGCACAAACCCGGGGGGCGGGGGGGGGTGGGGGTTTGGGTGGGGGG
>CAUYRH010042384.1:0-12587 GCA_963574655.1 Perodicticus potto | reverse complement strand
TATACAATCTGAAATATTTTCATCCAACTGTTCGACAATACTTTCATGGGATTTTCTTGGTTATTGTATGAAAACATTTGTATTCTGCATTTAGTAAGTTTCACCTGTACCCTTCTAAGATGCACCATAAGTGTAATCCCATAATTTACCCTCTCACCACCCACCCACCCCCTCCCCTCCCCTCCCTTGCCCCTTTCCCCATATTCTCGTGCTATAATTGGGTTATAGCCTTCATGTGAAAGCTATAAATTAGCTTCATAGTAGGGCTGAGTACATTGGATACTTTTTCTTCCATTCTTGAGATACTTTGCGAAGAAGAATGTGTTCCAGCTCCATTCATGTAAATAAGAAAGAGGTAAAAGTCACCATCTTTCTTTAAGGCTGCATAATAGATGTTTGGAGAATACTCAGAGATCTAAAAATAGATCTGCCATTTGATCCTATATTTCCTTTACTTGGTATATACCCTGAAGACCAAAAATCACATTATAACAAAGACATCTATCTGTACCAGAATGTTTATTGCAGCCCAATTCATAATTGCTAAGTCATGGAAGAAGACCAAGTACCCATTGGTCCACGAATGGATTAATAAATTGTACATGGTACATGTATACCATGGAATGTTAGGAACACACGTTTTTATTTCCCTTGGAAATACCTAGGAGTGGGGATGCCAGGTTGTACAGTACATTTACGTTCACGTTTACAAAGACACTATCTTCTTGTGTTTTTGATGCCTATGAGAAATCTGATGCCAGACTGATTCTTTCCCCTTACCATCACCCTGGATGCTCTTAGTAACATTTTCCCCTGGTCATTCTGAAGGGAGTTTGGTCCATGTGTGGGACTTTGGTTTCTCTTTGACATAGCAGAAGAGTAGGCCCCATCAATATTGTGATTTCTTCAGACTCTGGATTTTCCCCCTGTTATTGATTATTCTCCTTGCCCTGGGCCTTGTTTATATCTATGTCCCTTTCTGCAGTCTTGAGACAGGTGTTCTGAATTCTTTCCTCTCAGATATTGCTAAAGGCATCTCAGCCTTGGGCCTCTTGCCCTCTCTCTGTCCTCCCCATCCCTTTCTGCACCTGGGCTCTAGTGCAGCGACACAATCGTAGCTCACTGCTGCAGCCTCAAACTCATGAGCTCAGTGATCCCCCCTCAGCCCCTCAGGCAGCTGGGACTACAGGGGCATGTCACCATGCCCAGCTAACTTTTGCACTTTTAAATTTTTTTTTGTAGAGATGAAGACTTACTATGTCGCTCAGGCTGGTCTCAAACACCTGGTCTCAAGTGATCTTCCTTCATCCTCCCAAAGTGCTGGAGTAATAGGTGTGACCACCACACTTGGCCCTCAGCCCCAGTTAAGGCTTACTGTATCTGGTCCCCCGCTCACCATAAGCCTCCTCTATGCTGTGGCCCTCCATCCCTTTGCCTGCTCTGGAGTACAACACACTGGGATTCAAACCTCTTTTCTACTCCTTTCTCTAAGCCTCCTTTTTATTACCTGTAAGGTAAAAGCAGTGCTTTTTCTATTGAGTGGCTGGGAAGAGCAAAAATCAGCCTTCAGCAGGTATTTAGCAAAAGGCTTGGAACACAAGAATTCCTCCATAAACATTAGTGATAATTATTTCTGGCTATTATTGAGCAGATCAGAGTAAGTTACAAGGGTAGACTTGGGGCAGAACAAAATAGTCGGGGACACCCAAGCATCCAGGTAACTGCAAACAAGAAAGAGGGTGGGGAGGACCACAGAGCAAAAGCAGAAATGAGGAGGAGATACCCACTGGTTCCCAGCCTTGTGATGTGTGTCTGGGCTCCAGGCAAGCTCAGGGAGCTGATGTCTGGCTGTGTGTGAGTCAGAGACAGGGAAGCGTTTCCATTACGTGCCAATATCTGGCGTTTCTTCAGTGGTCTGCTCTGCACCAGGTCCTGGGCCAGCTGAGGATTCTGATTCACAGTACACAGAAATCAGGACATGGACATGGACTCTGAGCCGAGGGCACCAGCAGCCAGGATGAGCCTCAGAGAGATACAGATATCGACCCTCAGAGACAGGGATTACTTGTCATTTTCCTGGCCACGACTGAGGTACCCCTCAGATAAGAGACTACATAGAAGCTGTGAGGAAAAGACTGCCAAGCTGGGGTAGGAGAACGCCCGTGTAAAGGGAGAGCTCGGTGTTCATTCCTCCTGCTCGCCGCCCAGCTCCAGCCCTTCTGCTTGCGGATCATTTCCAACTCCACCTCTGACTCCCACTCAGACCCTCCAGCCCAAGCCCCATTCAGGCCTATGGCTCTCAAAAATCTCCCTTTTCCAAATTCTCGGGGCGTCTATAAAGCAAGTCACACATGTTAACGTCCAGCACATGTTGCCTTGTGATGTTTGCAAATGGTTTTTGGTCTGTCTCTACCTAAATAGACTAAGTACCCGGGGACCAAGGTCCCCAGGCTCTGCGCGCTCACAACAGGCCTGTCGGGCACAACAGTGAAAGTGTGGGGCCATTCAGTTTGTGCTTTCTGCCTCCGGTCTAAATGTATTGTCTTGGGATGACTTCCTTTTGCTTGTAGAACTTTCTGAGGTAAGGAAAGGATCACCAAGAGGAAGAGGCCTTGTTAATTCATTTATTAAAAACTACTTTAAATCACACACATGCCCATTAGAGGTTAAGCAGTACAGACGTCACGTAAGGTAAAATCTGCTGGACTCTTGCCCCATCTCACCACTTGCCTTACAATCCCACCCACCTCAGGTACGAACCTGTCCTTTTCTTTATTTCTCATTTAAACTTTGATATGTCCTTTTGACACTCACTGGAAATAGATAACTTTATATAAAGAACACTCCAGACTTCTTATTTCCTTGTGCAGAGAAGACATTCACCAGCAGACAAAAGTATTAGAAAACTACACTGTGTCGGTGGTTGTAAGAATGCTTCTAGCACATTGTTCAGTCCAGCAAGACCTTGAGTGAACAGTCAGATCTGTGACTGTTTGTTCATTCGTCCATCCGCCAAACATTGACTAGACAAAGCAAATAAAGAAATGAGCCAGACACAGCCGCTGCTGTCAAGCAACTCAGAATCTACTGGAAGAGATAGACTAAAAAGTCATTGAGTGTAGCTAGAATAGCGGTTCATGCCAATTGCCACAGAAGTACAGCGGCAGAGCCTGGAGAAAGGAAGCGAACACAGAAGGAATGCAGGGGAATCAGGAAATTCACCTGGAGGCAGTGATACTGGAGCTGCGGTGGTACCTGGAGTCAGCCTGGTAGCCAAGGTGGGAGGTCGTGGAGACAAAGGGCTCAACACAACATGAGAGCGAGGCAGAGGATGTTGCCTCTAGATTATTTTGGCCAAAGGGATGGTTTCCTGACAGCATTTTTCACTTTGAAATCACTTTATAAATCAGTTCTATTTACAACATACAGGCACAGTGAATGAATGTTAGGCTGCTCAGGACAAAGCCAGCTGGTGAATTCAGTGAGGGTGGTGGGGCCGGAGGGCCACTGCCCTATTTAGGTTTATCACTGGAGAACATGCAGGGAGTTAGATTCCTTCTTTCCAGCCCTTGCTTCATGTGGCCCCGAAGGTTTTAAGGCATGTGTAAGCAATTGCAAGGGCCTGAGTAATTCGCAGAATAACTGGCTTCATTGTCTGTTATTAAAATTCTGTTTGCCTTATACGGGTATTTACACAGCTTGGATGGGAGGATGTACCTTCGTGATGGCGCTCTTGGTACGTGACTGATGGCTCTTCGGACAGGATGTGCTGCCTTAGTACGGCCTTGGTCAAGCAGGAGAGGTGTGCCTGATTTGCCTTCTCGTAATATCTCTGTTCTTGGAGCTGTTTTGGAGTTGCACAGCCTGTTCTTTAGTGCTTAAGTCTGTCTCCAAACAGTAGGAGTTACCTGACAGCAACAGCAATGCCTGAGAGGCAGTGATGCTTCCCAGTCAGTGTATTTGGGTTTGTTGCTCTAAATGGGAAGGTCTGTGTTGGCCTCAAATTAAATGTTTGGACCTCCAGGGGTTTCCAAAGGAAAAAAGTAAGTGGCATTGTTTCTTTTTTTCTTCTCTTTTAGTCCATAATCTACTAACAGGGATTTTAGGACTAAATTTGACTTCAGGAAAACTATGTACATATACATCCTTGTTCATAACAACTCTGGAAATGTGGATTATATGTGTGATTTTAATGCCATTCATTGGAAATGTTATTTTTCACAAAGTAAAAGCATTCATAATTTTGCTACAAGGAAGAATATTTGCTTCCTCTCACACATTTTATTTAATAATTTGACTTCTTTCAAAGCAAAACAGCATACAATTTGAAAATACAATTTCCCCAAAGTATTCAGTTTGCTAATATGTTTTTCATTTTCTTCATTATGCTATAATGGAATCTTGCCATCCTTTGAAATGTGCAGTTTATCTCCCTGGAGGCAGCAGATGGTGTGACTAATCTGTCTTTTGGTACAGGATTTATCATGAGATGGCATCTAGGCCTGAATGAAATGGAGCCCTGCCCTCAAAAAGCACTGACTCTCTCGCCCTAATTGTATCATTACCACATTTATGTAAATTTTATTATTTTTAAATATGAAAAAAAATCTGTAAAAGTAAAATGCTTGGACACTTTTTAAGAGCTTTTTCTCAGCTTTTATATAAACTTTTTCTCAGTTTATATAAAAATATTGTAGGTATAAACTTATTTGGGTTATCTTAACTGTATATGTATTTGCAAGTGTTTTCTTCACTGAATGCTTCCTTGCTAGAAAATAAGCAGGACATGATTTTATTGGGATTTTGACCCTGCTCTATGACCTGGTCTTCAGCTTTGAAAGTCTGGAAATTTCTCTTTATGTGGAAATATTAACTCACTAACCAAACTCATAAAACACTGTTGTAAAACCAGAGTTCTAATTTAGTAATGTACAGAGAAGGATACAACTTCATGTAGCTCTGGTAATTCTCTCCCTTGAGTTGAATTGACATCAGAAGCCAAGTTATGATCAAAACTTTGTTTGGTTAGTAGGGGCAGATCCTCCTCCTGTGGGGCTGTATCTGCCATCTGGACCTGATTCTCATGTTGGAAGTCACGATGTCCTTGTTCCTGAACTGTGCTAACAATTTTCTATTTTCTCAACATTTTTAGTCCACTTCTGATGACTCTGTTACATCATCTCTTTAAATAGAATAGCCAATAAGCATATAACTCTCATGTAGAAAATAGTTTTATTTTGAGTGCAAACTCCAGGAGCGATTTTTCTGTAGTTCTGCGATCAATTAGTGATGTCTGCTACAAACAGAACATGGGAATAGTGGTTTAAGTTGCATACATTTGCTCAGGCTAGTTTAAATAACACCATTAGTATAGAATCAAATAGGCATTCTGATTAAATTAAAGAACTATATTCTGCACTCTGGGAAATTCAAAATATGCTGGAAGAAATTTTAATTTTCTCTTGTTATGGCTTAGAAAATCTTCATCATAAGGGACTTACTTACTGAAGTCAGAGAAGTAATTAGTGGAAAATGACTCAAACCCAGGGTTTCTGACTCATGTTCCAGCATACTTTCTTATAGACCACAGTAATAGATTGAAGAACTTTAAAGACTGGTTATTTCAATTTCCAGTTTGATTTGAGATATCACCCTTTGCTGGTAAGATTCAGTATATTATTCTTTTAGGCCACCAAAATAAATCTGAGGATTTTTATGTAAACCAATGGTACTTAACCTTGGTAGAACATTCAAATAATTTGGGAAGAGTGTTAAAAAAAGAAAAAGTGTCCAGGCCTCCCACTGACCAGTATAATCTAATCTCTGGATGTTGCAACAATCATTGTTACTTTTTAAAAACTTCCCATGTGATTCAAATGTGTAGCCTGGATTGAAATCATTGATAAAAACAGTTTAAAAAGTTATTAAAATGATTGGACATTTTGAGAATGCTTAACAATCATTGCTGACATTGTTCAGTTAAATCTTGAAGGAATCGATATTTTTATCAGCCAAATTCAGTCCTTGGAAATAAATAGCACAGAATGAAAATTAAAATTAGCAAATTACTAAGTATCTTTTAGTCCATGATTCTTAGTACAGGCACTAGATAGAAAATTGGAAACATAGCAATGATTGTGATGATAATTATCTTTAGTTTATGCCATGATAAAGAAAAATATTTCTTTTAGTAGTAAATACATAAAAGTAGTATTCAGTCTTTACTCAGTCAATTTCAATTTCAGATGAACACTAACTTGGTGGCAGAGATTTGCATAAATGCACCAGATATCATGCAAGTCCTCGCCCCACTGAGGGGACTATTCACTGATAACGTATACAATGATGCAAAAGCTGTGTTAACATCATGAGTTGGAAAATAAGAATAGCTCGCATCGAATTTTTAGTTCTTTGCTGCTTATTTCTTGATAGTGCTCAGAGTATTTCTTCCCTCAGCCCTTAAAATACAGCTAAACTTGTACTACATACATGACCAGTGGGAGGAAGTCTTGTCCCAAATCCAGAGTAAAAGATAACAAGTATTTACCTTTAAAATGAATTTTAGTATTTATTTAAGCATTATTTAATGTTTTGGAAACATTTCAGAAATATAGTGATAGTATCAAGCCCTGCAAGGAAAGCAATTCCCCCACCCGCCACCCCCAGTCTCCTTACCTTCCCACCTCTTGGCCTATACTGGGCTGTGTTTTAGCAGCAGACTTCAGGTTTCTCTTTTTCAGTTCTGTCACTCCCTTATCACCTTCTCTGGTTCACCCTTTATTTTAAGAAGCTATGGAGGGAATTAAATGCCCTTTTTTTTTTTGAGACAGAGTCTCACTTTCTCACCCTGGGTAGAGTGTTCTGACATCACAGCTCACAACAACATCAAACTCAAAGGTTCAAGTGAGCCTCTTGCCTCAGCCTCCCAAAGTAGCTGGGACTACAGGCACCTGCCACAACACCTGGCTAGTTTTTTTCTATTTTTAGTAGAGATGGGGTCTCTCAGCCTCTTTTTCAGGCTGGTCTTGGAACTCCTGAGCTCAGGTAATCCACCCACCTCAGCCTCCCAGAATGCTAGGATTACTGGTATGAGCTGCCACACCTGGGCTAAATGCTTATGTTTTAAAAGAGTTTTCAGTCTCCAGAGAAGGGTTGGGGAAAAAGCATATGTGGTTTTGCCTTGCATTCAAGAAAAGTTGTAAGAATATAACTAGCCACGCTTTAAGTGAACCAACTGAAGGTGAGGGGCTTGAGATAAGGCTTAAAAATCCCCCAATTGGGTTAATAATTTGTAGCTTATTAAAGCTAAGTGACTAATTTGTCTGATGAAAATACGTATTGTTTGTAGCAAAAGAGTGGGCATTGCAGAAATCCTCTCATAGCACAGAGATAAAGAATTATCACTCTAAAAGATGGCACTATGAAATATGTCACTGAGGAAAGATTTTTTTATGTCACTCTTTGGGATTGGCAGGTTGTGACAAAACTATATTCAAGTTACTTGAATACATCTTTTGTCTAGTTTTATGTGCTTTTCGACTTGTCTAAAAAATGGCATATTGGGGTTCCATTAGCTTTAATCAGGTGTGATTTTCTTATGGAAGATACCTGGACAGGACTGCAGTGTAAAGGGAGCAAACCAGTGAAGCTCAGAGCGGCCCTAGACCTTCCTCAGATGTTCGCAATGAGTGGAAAGAATCGTTAATCAGCCACAGCGTCACAGGTGTGACGGCTGCCTACCAACTGCCAGCAGACTGTGAAAGTCACATCCGCAGGCCAAATGGGCAAGCCAACCCCATCCATAAACACAGCAAAATCCCAGCTCTTTTGTCTTTAAGATGCAATTTTAATTTTCTCCAAACCTTCTACAAAATATTGTTTGTTTTCTGAAATTCAATTTCTTAAAAAAAAGAATGAGATTCAGCATTGTTTTCTTTCAAAAAAAAATCTGTCTTAATTTCTTATATTATTTTATTAATGCTTATTTACTCTCTTTTATTTTAAAAACATTCTTCTGCACTTCTCGGAAGATGAGAAGATGAAATTTGCTCATGTCAAAGCTTTTACAGGGAAACCCCACTTTTAGCAGGTGTGTGAGCTCGAGTTGTACCACTCAGAAAAATTTCATTCACAAGGAAGTGTCTGTAGATAAGCTTTTAATGGAAGGACTGTTTTGTAAGCTACATTTTTTTTAACTGGAAGAAATTCTATACTTCAAGTTAACCATGTGGCTCTTTTTGTTTCTCTTTCTTTTGAGCTGAGGAATCAAAATTTTTGTTTTTGTTTATTTTTTTTAAATGGTACATCACTAAAGAAGTCATGGTAAACCTTAAGTTTGTGTGGTTTTGTCTGGAGTCTCTCAACAAAGAGACAGTAAGTTTTCAAATGAAAAATATGCAGTTTATGTTGCAGGGAGAGTTTCGGTGAAATCCAATAACATAAATGTGGTGGCCTTAAATAAGTCTGAAACTCCCAGATCTACTACTGGGACTCCTGAAGTAACTGGTAGTTTTGTTTTTTTTCATGCATGGGAGATAAAATGATTCATGTATTTTTTCTCACTGCAGTTTCATTTGGGCAACTTTAAATCATTGAATAGGTATTGGTGCTCATCGAGCAGAGGAAATAGAATTAAACATGGTGCAATAATTATAAATGATATGGGTTCTCTAGAACCTTCCCCTTCAAAACTTCTTTCACTAGAAATGCAGGATCTTGTGCCCCATCCAAGACCTAGTAAATGAGAATCTGAATTCCAACAAGATCCTCAAGTGACTCTTGTACATATTAAAATTTGAAAACGTTGAGTTAAGGTCACTTATGAGCTTGTACCTGCTATTTAAATGCTATCCCAGCAATCCCAGCCAATACTGTTATGAGAGATCCCATATAAAACACATATCCAAACCCTATTGCATTGTCCAGACATTTTAAGCAACATCAAATACAATGAACACCAACTTGACAATAGAATGAAGATACCCTAATAAAATGGTTTGAGGTGAGATGTTACTTATAACACATAATTACATGAATGTTAAATCTACAAAGGCCAGTGATACTGTACCAAGGTATCTATTTGTTACGTCTAGATGTGTGACACGAGTATAGGAAAAGGCAGTGTAAAAATATTGTAAGGCACATGCTTATTCATAAAAAAGTACAAGTCATATTTTTATCCACTGCAAGGCAGGGCCTTTTTTGTTTTATTTTTTCATATTTTAATATTGAAGAAGACAGGAACATTCTAAAAATAGCAGGACTTCACAATGTTCCTTATGAAATTTATGACCTGAAATAAATGTTTTCTTCATAGCCATTTCTGATGACAAAGTAAGGTGAATAAAGTATGTCACTTTTTTCTTATTTTTTTGTGTTGTGTTTTGGTCCCTTGGAAAAAAATACTAATAAATATTTAGACTAGATAGACTCTGGAACATCAAAAAAAGAAACAGAAATCACAATTTATATCCTTAAAGAAGTATTCATACTCTCAATTCCCTTCATTATCAATCTCTGTTCCGCCAAAATACTATTAGATTATGTAAAATAAATTTCATAAAATGCTCTGCTTACTACTCTATGTTGACCGTAAGTTGATATTGAAGCACTACTTTAAAGGATTTGGGGGGAGGAAGATTTTTACAGCTAGAAATTAATAAGAAGCTAATTTGTGGCCCATTTCACAGTAGCTAAAGAATGTTGAACAAAGTCTGATATTTTAATAATCTTATGTATACCCAGTGTTCTCCTGGGAATTCTGGGTAGGGAGGTATCAAATTGATGTATTTGCACAGAGGAAGCTCTCAGGAACTACTTGTGATGATTTGAAAACAGTCAGAATATCAAGAGCAATACAGGAATGCAACAGAAAGAGGATGCAAAGGCTGAGAATTATATACAGGGAGTTGGCTGAATTACTAAAATTTCTGTTTCATGTGTAATCCTAATTTAATTAAGTTTGATGGAGAACAGTAAATTATACTGTGATAGAGTAGAAAGTAAAATGATAAAGTAAAATGAAAATTCTAAAAAATGTGTGTTTGAAATTTTTCTTTTCATACAGTAGTCTGTGCTTATGTTACTCTCAAAACATGATACCAGGCGTGGCACCTGTTGCTCAGTGGGCAGGGCACCGGCACCATATACCGAGGGTGGTGGGTTCAAACCTGGCCCTGCCAAATTGCAACAAAAAAACAGCTGGGCTTTGTGGTGGGCGCCTGTAGTCTCAGCTACTTGGGAGGCTGAGGCAAGGGAATCACCTAAGCCCAGGAGTTGGAGGTTGCTGTAAGCTGTGACGCCACGGCACTCTAGAAACTCTGTCTATAAAAAAAAAAAAAGAGAGAGACCATTCTCTAGAATGCCCCCTCTTTTTGCTGTATGTCAATGCATAACTTCTAGCAACTATTCTCTTAATGGCAAACACAAGAGGATAGAGCCATCACTTCATAGTCTTAATTTCAAGGGGTGGCACCTGTGGCTCAGAGGAGTAAGGCGCTGGCCCCATATGCCAGAGGTGGCAGGTTCAAACCCAGCCCCAGCCAAAAACTGCAAAAAAAAAAAAAAAATTAAGGTAGAATATATAAGTGAATTATCAGCTTCATTTTAATAGAAATATATATAAAGAGATGTTATTGGAATCGTTGAAAAGTATGCCTTGACATAAGCCTAATGCCCATTTATTTTTTATCTATAGTGTTAGTGATTGATAATTTTTTGTTGTGCTTTAGTGATCATGTACCACACCCCCAAAATAATATAGACATGTCCCCTTTGTCATAATAAAAACTCCAAGAACCACATTTAAATACATCCAGACTCTTTCCACTAAAGTGTTAATGAAATTAACAGTAAAAAGGTATAATGATTTCTACTGAGATAATTGCATAGGTAATTTAACAATAGATTTGGATAAAACTGGAATCATTTGTATGATACACAGTTAAACCTCTGCAAATAGCATGTAGAAAACCGGAGACTGCCTCATTGTCCTTTGGATACAAAAGGAGTCTCTAAAAATGTTAACTAGCAGCAATTCTTAAAAGGTAAATTTTCTCTTTCACTATTTGAATAAATAGCTTTTTAAAAATATTTAACTAATTGTTGTTTCATGACTTTATTGTCGTTTTTGCGTTTTTAAAATATAATGTTTGACATAACTTTACACCCTCACAAACAGTTATCAATGCAGTCAGCTTGTTTTCTAATTTGATCAATTAAGATTAGAGAATGAACTGCAACTTTTCTTAAATAACTTAATTTGGGACAGTTTCAACTTGATCTGTATTTTGGAGCTGGTTTCCATGCAAGAATATTCTCAACTCTCCAATGGATAACACGTTCAAAAATGTGAAGAAATTTGTTTTCTAAAGGGGAGGAACTAGAGCACAATATGTTTAGAGCACTTACTTCCGTGGCAATTGCTGTATGTTTTTACATAGGCTTTTAACCCTTAAAATGATTCTATAAAACACTCATCATGTTCTCAATTATAAAGGTGAAAAAATAGCATCAAAAAGAAAGAATTTTCAACATCACATAGTTTGGACATAGCCAAGCTGAGATTCCAGTCCAAGCTGGCAGTTGAACCCAAAGCCCTTTTCACTACAGACCACAGCAAAATACGGACTGTAATAACACATGATCTGAGTGTTTTCCATGAGCATGCATGCAATGCAGACGTTATTCTAAAAGGTTTTATTGTGAAATAGTATAGATGATGATACAAAACATAAATATGAGGCTTTATAAATATAAGGCAAACATTCATTTAGCTGCCACTGACAACCTATGGCCAGGACTAGAATATTGCCAGCACCCTGCGAGCTCTCCACCACCAACCACCTGCTCCCTTCCAATCACCATCCTTTCCCTTCCCACAAAAGAGTACCACTATCTTTACTTCTAATACTATAGCCCAGGTTTTTCTTGTCATTGTTGTTGTGATGGTGGTAAAACAGACATAACTTAGACATCCTATTTCACCATTTCTTTTTTCTTTTCTTTTCTTTTTTTTTTTTTTTGAGTGGAAAAGAAGAGGTTTTATTAAATGGCCAGTATAGATTAGAAGGTATATTGTCATTTAATTATTTTTTTCCAGACATTCCATATTTCTTTATTTTATTTTATTAAATCCTAAGCACATAGATCATGTATACATTAATGCATTTAGGGGGTACAATGTGCTGATTTCATATAGAATTAGGAACACTTACATCGTGCTGGTTAATATACACCTCATCTCGTTTACTTAATTATTGTGTTAAGACATTTATACTCTTTACTAATAGATCCGACATGTACCCTTGCATTATGCACCATAGGTGTGATCCCACCATTCACCCTCCCTCCATCTGACCTCCCCTCCTCCCTCCCATCCCTCCCTCCTCCCTCCTTCATCCTGGGCCATAGTTGTGATCTATGCTTCACATGAAAGTGTGAGTGAGTGTAAATTGGTTTCATCATAGTACTGAGTACATGGGATATTTCACCATTTCTAAGGGCACAATTCATGGGCAGTAAGTCCGTTCTCATTGTCGTGCATTCATCACCAATACCCATTTCCAGAATTTGTCATCTTCTCAAAC
>CAUYRH010042381.1:0-29349 GCA_963574655.1 Perodicticus potto | reverse complement strand
ACCAGTGTTTTCTGGATATGCTTCTGTCTATAGCTACCCTTTGCTCATTTAAGTGGAAGAATTAGACATTGCTCAGAAGATAGACCAAATTGGATTCTCGCTCATATAACTGGGGTGGTAGAGCTTGTCATTCCATATTCAGGGTATAGATGTGTCTTTTATATCTATATCAATTTTTCCAATTCCCTTTGCTGCCACCCCAGCTCAGGTTTTTTTTTTTTTTGTTTGTTTTTTTCAGTTTTTGGCCAGGGCTGGGTTTGAACCCGCCACCTCCAGCATATGGGGCCGGCGCCCTCCTCCTTTGAGCCACAGGCATCACCCAGGTTAAATCCTGAACGATTATAGTAGTGTTGTGATGATGTGGACCAGTAAGTTAAGATCATTCCATAGAGTAAAGCTTCTTGTCAGGGTGATCTCATCATCAAATCCCTTATTGGGATTATTTTGTGGGCTACAGCTTTTCTGGAACTCAGCAGGTCATGAGATGAAGGAAGCATTAATCTTTTTCCTTGTACATTTACAAAGTAACACAAAGAAGCCTCACATAACTGTTGCCTTACTGGTTCAAAAGTAGCCAGCTAATATAGTTTCATTCCTTGTCTGTTTAATAAAATCTAAAAGCTACAATTGCCAATATTTTTGATATTAGAAAATAATGGGGATGAATGAACAAAATTTTATTCACTTGAGAGAATTTTCTGTCCTCTTCACATGATTTTCCTATTATTAGACATTAAAGTTACACTTAATATTTTTCAAGGTTTTTTCTTTCAGTTTAGTACTGTAACATTTTTCTGTCACTCCCTTCTGTATCTTCCGATACTTACGTTAAAAATTTTTCTCTTTTCACCTTCCTTATTGCCAATCCTGCTGTATCTTTCTCACTAATGTCTTACATAGTGCCCTTGTCTTCTTTGCCACACTCCTAGCCATTCATAGGGCCTTCACTTTCCGTCTGGTCTTTACGATTTAATGACTGACTTATTGCTATCGTCTGTTAACTGATGATATTAATAACATTTGTATGACTCCTTGCAGATTAGAGAGTGAATCCTCATGTTTTTCTTGTTTATGCCTTCTAATCAGCTTATTATTATTCTTATTTTAAAGATGATGGAACCAGAAGCTTAGTGAGTATCAGAGAATAATAATTAAAAGAGCAGGGACTAGAACCAGGTCTTCTGACTTCCAATCACATATTCTTTCTATTAAGCCTTTCTGCCTTGTCTTGTGTTTTCTCCGATTCCCTGAATGCTATCAGATTATTCTGTACTAAAGTATCACTTTGAGCACATCTCTTCTGATCTCTTTGTCCTCTTGCCCTAGTGTATCTCTGCCCTTTGAAGTTAGGCCATGAAACACTTGCAGATTTATCATTACCTCAAACACTAGGGCAGATTTATCATTACCCAAAACACTAGGGCAGTACAACCTGCCTCACCTGTACTGAGCCATCCTGAGCTCCAGTGGCTCAGAAGATCAGCGCTGTCTTGTCTTTTGAATTTTTTTTTCACCTCTAGTATTTAGTACACGCATAAACTTCTTGTGCTGAATGAATAAAGCCTTTATTACTGGCCTTTCAATAGCTTGATTCCAGGAACTGAACTTTTGGCCCTGCCTTGTACCAACTCTGCCTTGTTGCTCCTGGTGCCTCAGTTACTGCCTTTGTTTACTGCTTAGTTCACCATTAAACTTTCCCTTGAACTATTATCAACAACAAAACCACACTTGTACGTGCTAGAAGTGGCCTAAAAATGTTATACCTTATTTGGGGGAAGTACAGTCCAAGCAGAGGAGTACTGCTGGCCAGTACTGTGGCCCTGGGGTGGGACATTCCCCAGCATGTTTCACACATGGGAAATGGAAGACAGCATGAATGAGGTGGGGGCAGTTAAAGAGGTAACAAAATGGGGAGCTGAGATGTGAAGCCTCAGGGATCTCTTGCAGATTGATAGGGACACCGATGAAGTGTCTTTTCTTTTGACCTGCCCAGTTAAAAGCAGAAGATGAGGTCAGGAAAAGCTGCTCAGACCTCAGGAGATAACATTTCTTAAGTGTTAAAGAAAAACCCTCTTTCTACCTGACTTTTAAAATTTCTGTGCTGATTTTACATTTAGCTACATGAATAAGAACAAAACAAAAGAAAACCGTCTTAAGAGAAGGTTAGGAACTCAGCTCTGTTGAAAATCCTTCCTAAGGAAGAAATGCAAAGCTTTGCAGGTATGTTTAGACTAAATTCCTCGTCCTTGTCCACAGACAAATTATGACCTGTAGCACAGCAGTGTGACGCTGCAAATTACCCCCCATGAGTGTTTTCCCAGTCCCAGCCTGATTTGTGTTTTTCTTTTTTCCCCCCCTAACAAACTCATTCTATTAAAAAGCAACAACAGCAACAACAAACAACTCACAAAACAAAAAACAAAACACTTGCATTCACAAGATGTTTAGTATACATCCTTGGATAGAGTAAGCAATCTTTCTTATTTTTTAATAACTAGACCCTCAATATCCAGAACAGTGATTAATTCGTGAGGCCGTTGATAAATATTTGTTGATTGATTGTATACATTTTTGTCATAAATTGAACTAAATCTTTGTGTTTGGGTCTCTGATACCTGTTAACATTATCTTCTTGACGCTAACTGTGCATCTGCTTAGACTACTGCCTGTTGCTCAACTTCATTTCCTGAAGCCGTTCTCTGCCTGCTGCAAGCCCTGCCTGTTCTCACCTGCCACACGCATGGGTTTCTCCCCTGGGAACACTTAATTGCCAAGAGCTGGTGGATCGATTTGTTCCTTAGGTCTTACATTTAGCAGGGTGAGATGTTTCCCAAAACTATGTACAGTTCCTGAAGAACAATTTAAAAACTTTTTAATCCTTTTAAAAAAAGTGATTTTCTATGTTTGTAGTAGACAGTTGTCAAGCAAATATCAACTAGATCTTTCAACAATAAAGTATCAGAGACAGTGTTGTTATAATAGCAGTTAATGGTTTCATAATGAGCATTTTTGGCCTGCTTTTTGCACAGCTCCACTTTTGTTATTGAATAAGTTGTGGGGGAGGAGGAGAGGGTGAAAAGGACAATTGGGTGAAACATAATCTTTATATTATTGTCCTTAACAACAGAAAGAATAATTATGCCTAAGTTGTTGAGTGAAGCATCTATCTCTATACTTAAAGAGTACATAGAATGATTTTGAATGTTTCCGCTAATATATAAAGGCAAAGAAACATTCAAGTTGAATTTCTGAAACTAGAGTGCATCTGTGAAACCAAAGCATATATTTACGCCTGTTTTATGGGTGTTGGTGGAAAACCTTTATTAGCTTCAACAAGTAGGTTTATTTGTTTATTATTTTGTTTTATGGCATTTTGTTGATCCTAGCTGTCAGGATTGTAGACTTTAAATATTACATCTTTCTATGGGAATATATATTTATGAGGTAAATATTTACAGATTCAGAAAGCTTTAATTCCATATATCACATTTGCTAGTCATTATTATTATTAAAGCAAAACAGAGGAGACTACCTGAATACATTTCATATCCTACGAAATGTGTATGATGTTTTAGTTCCTATTTCACAGTCAGTTTTGAAGTAATTTGAATTAGCGATTGCTTGTAGGACTTGAAAATTATTATCTGTCAGAATTGATTTTTTTTCTTTTAGAATAAATAAATGAGGTGTGACAGTAGGCATCTGTCTGGACGCACTTTCTTCTTGTCCCCAAGGAACCTCTTTTAAGTTATTCTGCCTGGTCAAAAGGATTCAAAGGATTAGGTGTTGTTTTGTTTAAGCAAAATGGAATTCAGTAGGTAGGAGCAGGAGGGAAGAATTGACCGATTGTTTCCAGAATGGGGTAAAAAACTGGGCATGCAGTATAAGCTACTAATTTATATGTTTAGACTAGAAACAAAGATTTTTAGATACTATGGTATCAAGATAATGAGATTTAGTTATTCTTTATGGTACCTTATTCATTTTTTAAAAGAAGAAATTCAGTTAGGTGGATATTTGGCCTAAAAAATAGAGGAGGTGTTCTTAAAAGATTTGCCATGTTTGTCCTTGTTTCAAAACAAAAAAAAAATACACTATAATTGGTGCTTTCAAATTCAAATTTCAAAATCAATATATAGGTCCTCCCAAATAACAGAAGGGTGAATTCATGTTTGTTTATTTTTAATAAGATAATAATTTTTGTTTGTTTTTTGTTTTTTCTTGAGACAGAGCCTCAAGCTGTCACCCTGGATAGAGTGCCGTGGCATCACAGCTCACAGCAACCTCCAACTCCTGGGCTCAAGTGAGTCTCCTGCCTCTGCCTCCCAAGTAACTGGGACTACAGGCGCCCGCCACAACGCCCGGCCATTTTTTGGTTACAGCTGACATTGTTGTTTGGTGGGCCCAGGCTGGATTCGAACCCGCCAGCTCAGGGGTACGTGGCTGATGCCTTAGCCCATTGAGCCACAGGCGCTGAGCCATAAGATAATAATTTTAAAAAGTTTTATACTTGATCTTAGCCAAAGGACTGAGAAGAGATTTTTTTAAAAAATTTTAAAAACATATGAGAGTTTTTTAGCACTGTGGTAAACTATATTAAATTCGTTAAGATCTAGAAGTAGGTGTAGGGTAGATTTCAAAGCACAATTAAGCATCATATTCTTGAGGGCTTGAGGAGGAACGGAGGCATTTTGAAAGTAGGTTTTGAAAAAGAGTTACTGCTCTCATTATGCTACTGTTTATAATACATACACATATATCACCGATTCATTTTCATCAAGTTCTTTTCATCTACTTGACGGCAGAGGAGGCCTACAAAAACATCCAGTTTTTAATTTTTCATCATGGGTCATTATTTTTAGTGACTAGTTAAATATTTTAACTTGTCTTGTGCAGAATGTCTGGACAACAGGCAAGATAAATATAAGTCTTGATTTTTATGGTCATGTTGTGTTGACATGTGCCTGGGTTTTAGGTGTCTACCAGTACCATTCATCATTGTACCTCCTGAAAATATATTTTTTCCTGACCTTATGGTATGCTCTTTGGATGTTAAAAATGTAGCAGCATACATGTTATATTTTTAGATCAATTTGAATGGTATTTATTGAATTGCTTCTATGTATAGTATATTTTGATGAAAGAATCACTGTAGGACATAGCATTTCAAACTACTACATGTATTCCAGTTACCGGTAGATCTCGTAAAAATGGAAATTTTAATTTGGTGTGTATAGGGTGGTGCCTAAGACTCTGTATTTCTGACAGGCTCCTTAGTGATGTTCATGTTGCTGGTCTGTGAACAGCAAGGCTGTGAGGTGAGATTATATCCTTAGACAGCCGACATTCTTATCGAAGAATTAATGATTACATACATGGACTATATAAAAAATAATTCAAGATAAGAGGTGATTGACAGCCAAAAGAGGCAGAGAAATTAACAAAATTATCTAGTTTAAAAGTTGAGGGAAAGTTGAGGTTATTATGCACAAAAAGCAATTAGGGCCTGCTGCATAGCACAGGTAGGTCTTGAAAAGTGAATAGGGAAAGGAAAAGCTTTTGCAGTGTCAAAGACAAGATGAGTCTGAATCATCTTGGGGGTGACTCTTTAGGACTGCGAGACATTCTCTGTGTTTCCTCCCTTGCCCATGTCTCCAGGTATGAGGATTTTGCCAGGGAGGAAAGAGGTAAAAGGAACTCTGTGATTTTCTTAGTTTTCCAGTATGTAGAAGTTTTGTCTTTTCTTTTTTTCCTTTTCAGCTATTTCTGTTGCTTACGTCTAGTTTAATTCCACTGTGGTCATAGAAAAAACTTAATTACCATTTTAATTCTCTGAGTTCATGGAGATTTGATAAATGTTATGCGTGCACTTGAAAAGAATGCATGTTCTGTAGTGGTTGTGTGTAGTGTGCACTTGGTCAAGATAGTTAATACTGTTGCTTAAATCTTTTCTATGTCTACTGAATTATTTTTGTCTGCTTGCTTTATTATTTCCTTAGATAAGTGAGTTAACACATTATCCAACTATGATAATGGATTTATCAGTTTCTCCTTTTGTTCTGTCAATTTTCACTTTTTAGATTTGGAATCATTATTGGGTGGAGATACAAATTCAAGATAGTTATATTTTCTTTTCTTTCTTTCTTTCTTTTTTTTTTTGAGACAGAGTCTCACTTTATTGCCCTTGGTAGAGTGCCGTGGCATCACACAGCTCACAGCAACCTTCAACTCCTAGGCTTACGATTCTCTTGCCTCAGCCTCCGGAGTAGCTGGGACTACAAGTGCCCGCCACAAGGCCCGGCTATTTTTCTGTTTTTGCAGTTTGGCCGAGGCCAGGTTTTAACTCGCCACCTTCGGTATATGGGCTGACACCCTACTCCATGAGCCACAGGTGCCACCCAAGATAGTTATATTTTCTTGTTGAATTGATACTTGTGTTAGTTTCCTATTGTTGCTGTAACAAATTACCACAAACTTAGTGCCTTAAAACAACACAAATTTATTATCTTACAGTTCTGGAGGTTAGAAGTCCAAAATTGGTTTAATTGGGCGCAAACCAAGGTTTTCCAGGGCATCTAGGAGAGAACCTCTTTCCTTGCCTTTTCTAGCTTCTAGTAATCCTTGTAATGTAATCCTTGCATTTCTTGGCTCATGGCCCTTTCTTTCTTCCATCTTCAGAGCCAACAGAATAACTTTTTCAGTCTCTAATTCTAGGTTCTTCTTGCCTTTTTCTCTTAACCAGGTCTATGGTAATTAGATAGGCCTATAGGGGTAATGTGGGATAATCTCTCTATCTCAAGAGTATTAATGTAGTTATATCTGGAAATTTCCTTTTGCCATATAAGGTATTATATTCACAGGCTATAGGGATTAGGAAATGGGCATTTTAGGGTAGGAGTGGTTACAAATAATGTGGGACACCAGCTTATGGTGTGTGAAGGGATTGAGTAGGGAAATATTTGTTAAAATGACTGCTAGAGTAGAGCCAAATTATGAGGTTTTCTCTAGAACTTGCTGAGAGATTGAGTAAACTCTATGACCTTGAGAAAGTTACTTAACTTCTTGATGTCTTGGTTTTCTCTTCTGTAAAATGAAATGATTATAGTATTTGTCCCACAGAGTTATTTGAGAGGATTAAAGGAATAAATGTTTAATATTAGTATATATGCATTGGCTGTTATTTATTGAGGAATGAAACTAGACCATTGGATTTCGTTACATTATTGTCGTTTGAGTCTTTCGATAGTGAGTTTTCAGGGATTGGCAGAGACAAATGCCTAAATGAAGGAGGTTTAGTAGAGAATGAGGAATTACAGACAGCAAGAATAGACCGCAGTTTTGCTGTAAAGGGGATTAGAGAAATCTGGTACAGTGGTACACAAGGTTAAGGGATACATTTAAAACAATAACAATAATTATAATATTCTTCACCGTAACTCTATAAAGTAGGTACCATTTTTATCCCCACTATAAAAATGAGGAATCTGAAACATGAAGAGAGGAATGAAATTATAAAATATTTATATGCTGAGAATGATCTCATACTACATAGGGCAATGCAGGAGCTAGAGGGGTACAGTGGAACCTCTGTAGTTGACCACCTTCTAGTTGACTACCTCCTTAAGTTGACTTAATTATAAAGCAGGCATGTACCACTTGTACTCAGTGGAAGTTCTTTATTCTGACCACCTCTGTATGTTGAGCAGCTTGCTATAATCATGTAAGTGGTCAATTTATAGAGGTTCTGCTGTAACTCTAGGAACAAAGTTTTCAAGAAAGAGAAACAATGGAATGCAGCCCACAGGTGGAGAGAGCAGGGAGAGTGCATTCATTTTGACAGTATTTTAAAGTATTCGATTGTATATGACTAGATTTGGCAGTGGGTAGAGGAAGTTTTATTCTGAGAGCTTGTGTTTTCTCACTGCAGTAAGGAACTAGGGCATTAGCTAAAAGTGAGGTTGGAGGCATTGGAGAGAAGCCGTGAATTATTAATGGTTATTTTGGGGAGTGGGTAAGTGAATTAACTTGGGATAAGTGCTGATGGGCCATTTGAGTTTTTGATCATAAACTTGAAGTGGAGGCTTGCAGAGGCAGCAGAGAAAAGACAGGCAGGAAGCTCAACATCTTTGAGAAGGAACAAAAGATGAATTAACATGGTGAAGCCAAGAAGGGAAGAAAACAATCCTTTCTCTTGAAAAGCGTGAAGTGTATCTGCCAAGTTGAATGGTATACATGTAAGAAGATACACCAGTAAGTGAATAATAAATGCAAAATGACCTGGACCACAGGCTTTCCCCTTCAGAGGAGGGAGTGAACACTGGGCAACATTGGTAGAAGGTAAGCATTGATTGGGCATTACAGCATATACAGGCAAAAGGATAGAGAATCATTTAGCATATCCTTGTCCCAGCACCGTGTGCTTTTTTTAATTCAGAGTCTTTGAATTCCTTATCTGTTGATTCTACTTCCTGTGGAGTTGAATTGAAACACTGATGTGTCCATTTCTCTCTGAGGATAAAACAGTGTTACAGTAACCCTTAAAAGGAATTACATTGTATTGACCTTGGACCGGCTTCGTTTTCTATAACAAATCTATTGCTTGAAAATTATTGTAACTTAGAAATATTATTTTGTTAGTTTTGATGGGGCATGGTCAGAGAGTGTTTTGTTTTTTACAGGCTATGTTCTGTTACTTCAAATTTCTTTTGGAATTTACGAAAGCATTTTGATGGTTCTAAGAAGGAAATATGTAAAGACATGCTTTATAGATAAGCTAAAGGGAAGATTTTTTTTTTTTTGGTATACAAAGTAAAATGTTAGTCACACATATAATGATAGGTTTGTAACTGCCCTGTTACTATTTTGTTCACTACTGAGTGAATTTATTATTTTTCTTATTGCATATTTTTTTCTTATGGCCTAGTTAAGAATGACCAACTTCTTGTTTTTAGTCATTTCAGCGAACAGGCAGCCTTCTGTTTCAAACAGAGAAATGTCTGTTAGTAAGAAACATGCAACAATAATGTAGGGCTTTTTTTAGTAGTTTGTTTTGGAACTTTATATACACTTTTATAAAGCAGCTGCAAGGAAAAATGTGTGTAGGTTTTTGTTTCTTAAATGTTAATGTTAGGAGAAGTTAAAGAAATGTATGAAGTGCTTTATTTTCACTGTTACTATTTAAGTATTTTGGAATTATTTTCTGAACTGATGTTTTAGTAAGAGCCTAAATTTATTTTACATAAATGAAAAAATTTGAAACACAGGCGTTCTTAAAAATGTTGCAGTTATTTTGATGAAGACACATTTTTTGAAAATAAATTGCACATACTTCTAATTAATTTCTTACTTTTAAAAATAGCATTTAATGTTAAAGAAAAAATTAAAAATGAATTCTTTTTTTTTTTTTTTTGTAGAGACAGAGTCTCACCTTATTGCCCTCGATAGAGTGCTGTGGCATCACACAGCTCACAGCAACCTCCAACTCCTGGGCTTAGGTGATTCTCTTGCCTCAGCCTCCCGAGTATATGGGGCTGGCGCCCTACTTGCTGAGCCACAGGCACTGCCCTAAAAGTAAATTCTTAACTATAATTTTTACCAAATACATAGCTTTAAATTCTCCATTATATACTTCAGTGGCTATCCACTATATATTTTTTTAATTTGAAAGAAAGGGGGGGCTTTAGGAAAATTTAACTTCGATAGGTAGAATTTTACACCATCATTTGAAATTTATGTTAGCTCAGTAAGAATGTATCTGGAACGTGATAGTTATTGCTGAAGTAGGAAGAAGTTCTTTCTAATTTTATACTTAATTTGCCAATAAAAAGAACTCTTAAAATTCCATTATTTACTTGATGTAGCATTTATAAAAAATTTAGCCTAGGGACATGTAAGATGGCTCATTTACTATTACATGTAGAAAGCATATTTGTAGAACTGTTGATAATGTATCTTTACATTGCTATTTATACAGGGTGGCCATAAAGTTCGTGTGCAATGTAAAATAGTAACTACACACATTTTATAGTCACCCTATATAATGATTGGTATAGTTATACCATGAACCATGATTGTAGCATTACATTGCCAGGAGTAAAGGTTATTTATACTAAATAGTGTTATCTCAAAGGAAAGAACTTTTATATTTAATAGCCCCCTCATCCCTACTGTATGTATATTTCTTAACTGCTTCTAGATGTGGTTTTTAATTATGGAAAAGAGTAACAACTCAGATTATTTTTAGCACTATTTAAGGTATTGAAATGAATACCCAAAACATGTTATTCTTTCTTAATTAAAAAAATAAGTTAAAGGAGCTGGGAAATGCAGTAATCATAATTCCACAATGTATTTTTTTCTAACCTGGTCACCATTTTTTTCCAGGTCTTATTTGTTAATAATGTCAGGAGGATAAGGTGGTCTTTCACCGTAGGTCAGTAGCTCTTACACTTTAGAGTGTGTGAGTCTCCTGGAGGGGGGCCTGATGGTGCGAATCTGTAGTAAAGGAGGATGAGGCAGGAGGATGGTTTGAGCCCAGGAGTTGGAGGCTTTGGTGTTCGATGATTGGACCTGTGAATAGTCACTGTACTCCAACCTCACCTATAAGAAAATAAATAAGTAGGTCCGGTATGGTGGCTCATACCTGTAATCCTAGCACTCTGGAAAGCTGAGGCAGGAGGAGCCCTTGAGCTTACGAGTTTGAGAGCTGCCTGAGCAAGAGTGAGACTTTGTCTCTACTAAAAATAGAAAAATTAGCTGAGTGTTGTGGCAACCATCTGTAGTTTCAGTTCCTCTGGAGGCTGAGGCAGGAGGATTGCTTGAGCACAGAAGTTCACAATTAAAGTGAGCTACCGTGACACACCACTGCACTCTTCCCAGAGTGACAGAACCAGATTTGGTCTCCAGAAAACAAAAAATTTCTTGGGCGCTTTACAGGTATGTGGATTCCTAAACACTCTAGCATATTCCTAGCCTTTTAGGAATTCAGTTTTACGAGTGTGTGTTAACAAGCTCCCATGTGATTAGGACCCATCTGGTCCTTTGAGAAATTTTGCTAGGTGGCAGTTCTTCAACATTAACTCAGTTTTCATTAACATTAATCACACATTACTGTGACATTAACTTAATTTTTATTAAATCTTCAAAATAATCTTAAAAGGAGTAAGACCTTGTTATGAAGCTGAGATTGTTTTAAAAACTTACATGAAAAGTATCTTAGTTATTTTAATAGCTTTAAAGTTAAAATAATGAGTTCTCATGTTTTAGATATAATAACATTATACATTTATGCAGAGTTCTTTTGATAATCACTAGTATACCTATTGCCCTTTATCATCATAACAAGCCTGTAAGGGAGGTAAAACAGGTATTATTATCTTCGTTTTCTGCACTGGGAGACAGGCTAATGAAAGTTAAGTAAACTGCCCTAGGTCACATGGGTAATAAGTAGCTGAGTTTGACTAGAACATGAATCTCCAGTCTTAGAACAGTGCTTTTTCTATAGAATGGTACCATATAAGTTATCTAAAATGGAGGAGTTACTTGTATCTACTTACATGTATATACATATGTTTCATCAGATGTTAAAATTTTTCTAATTAAAAATGTTAGTACAATATACTGATTTATTTGGCATATGTTTAGATAGTAATATGCTTTATCTTATAAACTCTAGACTGTGAGTTCCATAAGGGCATGGACTATGTATCTTTGTGTTTCCATATCCTAGCCTACATTTTTGCAGAGTACCCAGGTGTCCAATAAGTGTTTTGATGAATGAACAAATGGATAACTGAATGACCTTTAGGTTTTTGTGTCAAGCAGTGCCTGAACGTTTTTGATGTATATTCTCATCTCAAAGTGGAAAAGGCTCATTATGGGGCCCTTGATTTTTTTTTTTTTTTTTTTTTTAGACAGAGCCTCAAGCTGTCACCCTGGATAGAGTGCTATGGCATCACAACTCACAGCAACCTCCAATTCCTGGGCTCAAGTGCGTCTCCTGCCTCCACCTCCCAAGTAGCTGGGATTACAGACGCCCAGCACAACTTGGTTGCAGCCATCATTGTTGTTTGGCAGGCCCGGGCTGGATTTGAACCTGCCAGCTCAGTTGTACGTGGCTGGTGCCTTAGCCCGTTGAGCCACAGGTGCCGAGCCGGAGCCCTTGATTTTTAAGTGGGAATGACAAACATTCTTGAATCTTGAATACATGCACACATAGTACCAGTTCTCACAAGCAGATGCCAAATCGTACTTCATGGAGAAGGACAACAATCATACGATAGTAGTAATTTTTTTTCTTGCAATGCAGTATAGACTATATTACAGTCTGTAGATAAATACAGACCTTTTCTCTAGTAAATATATGTTATCGGGTAGAGTTAAATTCTACATATTGGAGAAAGGGGTTCCTCTTATTTTAGATTCCCTTAGAGAATATCTAATGAAAATATTTCTAAACCTATCAAACTTTTAAACTACCATTATAGCTTCCTCCTTGCCTTTTTTTCTAGAAAGAAATTGACCTATCTCCTGCTCTCACCAAGTGGTTTTGGTTGTTCAGAAAAATTTTTAATATTCTGCTATATGCTTAGCAGAGATCCTTTTTTGTAATATATATAGAAAACAAAACATTTTAAAATCCTGTCTTCAGCACATAAAATCTCCTAAAAAGCACTGTCACTTTTCTTTCTAGAACCATATTATTCCTTTGTCATTTATTTAGAATGCAGTTTTGTTTGGCTGCTAATTTTGTTTTTATTTTATTAATATATTTAATTTTGCTGCCTATTAGAAGTAGGAAGAATGAATAAATCAAAAGTCTATTACTCTACACATTTGCAACTCATAACTAGCTTGGCAAGGAAGCATGTTGAATCTACAGTTCAAATGACATTTTAGATAAACTGGTTTTCATATACTGGTACAGTCCTTTTTTATATTATACATATTAATATATATATATAGTGCATTCATTTCTAATCCATAGCCCCATTTCTAAAAGGTAAAAATCTATCAAAATACTCTTTCTTGAACAAGATCTGAGAAGAATTTAAGTGGAGGAAACACTTCAATTACTTCTCATGAAGACATGCCGTCAGTAAATGTTTTGAGCGCTGGTTTTGATTCAGTTTTTGACACTTAGCCAAATGTTCCTCCCATGCACTTTCAAGTTCTTTCTGGCCACATTTTGAATTCTCCTCAGTATCTGTAGAATCATGGGAACTTGGCCTTTACTGTTGATTTTATTGTGAACACCCTTTAATCCTTGGTTTACCAAAATTTCATTTAAAGCATTTTTTTTCAGTCTAGAAATGGTTTTTCAAAAATTGTCTTTTTAAAGACAACTGAGTAAAGAATTTGCTTTGAAAATTTTGTTTCCTCACTATTCCATTTTTCTGTCCATTATTTTGTTGCTTTTTACCTAAGAACAAGTTCTTTCCTCTCTGTTCTTCTCTAATATGTTAGGACTTCGGAAGGCTGTAGCTTCCTATTGTAGCAATTTTTCCTTAAGAATGTTCTATTTTTTCTTCATTACCATATTCTCTGCCTTTTTCTGATTTCTGCTTGACATTTAATAGTTCTTTTTGAGTTCCGAGAGCCTTTGTGTTTCTCTTTTGTGGTACTTATTTTATCTAGCATTTTTAAAGGGGCATGTCTGTATCCTCTGTCATACAGATTCTTGTCTTACTTGCTTCTGTTTCTCATGAGTGCCAAACACAGGGATCCTCAACAAATGGGTGCTCAATAAATGTTAATTCTCTTGGATTAAATTAATCTTTTAGTATAGGGTTTCCATTAACATAATTCTGTAAAAACCCCCATCTCCAGGAACCTTTGTAAAACCTAGGCGGAAGATGGTTTCCTCCCATGTTATAATTGGCCATTTTCTTCTTTAGATATGTATATATATGTATTTAGCACCACCCCCCCCCCCCCAGTCCCTGAAGAGCGTCTCACACCCTCAGATCAGTACCTTTCTTTGGGTACTTTCCTAAGACAAAGTTAATTTTCTTTATTTCTTTCTTTTTTTTTTTTATTAAATCATAGCTGTGATACATTAGTGCAATCAAGGGGTACAGTGTACCGGGTTTGATCCTCATTTCTGATGCACTGTCAGAACTCTGCATCTCGCTGGTACATCTCTCTCTTTCACTTTTGTAAAAGGCTAAAGATTTATGCAATCTGAAGAGAAACCTGAGCATCTCTCTCTTTCATTTTTGGTTAGGGATAAGATAATCAAAAGAACTTCATCCTAATCAACCGTTCTCTATTTCTGTGTTTGACATTATCAGCATACTGCTGGGAGCAAGAAAGTAGCAGCAGTTAAAGACCCATCCTTTCTGGTATTTAAAAGGTCCTGGGGGCGTCACCTGTGGCTCAATGAGTAGGGCACCGGCTCCATATACCAAGGGTGGCGGATTCCAACCCGGCCCCATCCAAACTGCAACAAGAACAACAAAATACAGTAGCCAGGCCTTGTGGCAGGTGCCTGTAGTTCCAGCTACTCAGGAGGCTGAGGCAAGAGAAGTGCCTAAACCCAAGAGCTGAAGGTTGCTGTGAGCTGTGACTCCACGGTACTTTACCAAGGGCACAAAGTGAGACTCTGTCTCTAAAATACATAAATAAATAAAAGGTCCTGGGCTCTCGTCCTATGGATACTCAAGTCCCTTATGTAAAGAGGCATAGTATTTGAATATAACCTATGCATATCTTCCCTTATACCTTATTTAGATCATCTCTATATTACTTTTAATACCCAATACAGTATAAATGCTACATAAATAGTTGTTATAATGTACTTTTTAGGGTGTACTATTTTTTGTTACATTGTTTTTTAAAATTTATTTTTAATTTTTTTTCAAATATTTTCAGTCCTTGATTGGTTCAATCCATACATGCAGAACCCAGGGATGTCAAGGGCCATCCGAGCTTCCCTTTATACTGAATGTAGCTTATAAATCTGTCTTTAGGGTGTTCCCAACGTCCCCATACAGAGGGAAAATTGGAGGCGGTAGCTAAATATGCCTTTATTAACAAAATATTCATTACAAAATTTTCTTCTACCCTGACCTTCTGCTCCCTTTTCTGCTTTAATTTTTTCCATCATACTTATCACCTTTGGATGGACTATATACCACCAATCCCCAGACTTTTTGGCACCAGGGACCAGTTTCATGGAAGGCAGTTTTTCCCCAGGCAGGGGTGTGTGTGGGGGTGGGGAGCTGGGACAGGAGGTGGGACTCAGGTGGTGATGCGAGTGATGGGGAGGGGCTGTAAATACAGATGAAGCTTTGCTGGCTTGCTGGCTGCCCACCTCCTGCTGTGCTCATGGTTCCTAACAGGCCAGGGACTGGATCCTTTTTGGCACCAGGCACTGGTTTCATGGAAGACAACTTTTGCATGAATGGGGGGCAGAGGGATAAGACAGGAAGCAGAGCCCAGGTGGTGATGTTGTGCAGCCTGGCTCCTAATGTGCTGCAGACAGGACCAGTCTGCCTGGGTGTTGGGGACCATGGCTATGTACTGACCCACTCTAGAGTCTAAGGTGTTGGAGGAAAGCTGATTATTTGTTTTATTCAGTGATCCTTCTCTAGTGCTTGTCACATAGTAGCTATTTAGTAAGAATTTGTTGAATAAATGAATGGGGGAGCTGAACGATTTCTGGAGATACACTTTAAATAGTGGGACACTTTATTTATTTATTTATTTTGAGACAGAGCCTCAAGCTGTCACCCTGGATAGAGTGCTGTGGCATCACAGCTCACAGCAACCTCCAATTCCTGGGCTCAAGCGAGTCTCCTGCCTCTGCTTCCCAAGCAGCTAGGACTACAGGCGCCCGCCACAATGCCAGGCCATTTTTTGGTTGCAGCCGTCATTGTTGTTTGCCAGCCTGGGCTGGATTTGAACCCGCCAGCTCAGGTGTACGTGGCTGGCGCCTTAGACCATTGAGCCACAGGAGCTGAGCCTAAATAGTGGGACACTTTAGTAAAAAATTAGTGCAGGCATATGGAAAAGATCCTGGGCCCTCATCCTGTGGATACTCAAGTCCCTTTTCCCAAAGGAAAATTTTTGCCTGTAAAGGCTGCGAAACACCTAATCCAGCTGTCAAGGAACATTTTATTGCACAAAAGCATTAAGAATATAATAAATACCCTTTCTTCAAGTTTATTATAGAGAAAAAGTATGATTAATTTGAGTTACCATTTTTTAAGCTGTGGTTCCATTATCTGTTACCATGCTTTTCAATAAGTATTTATTTATTTATTTTTATTTGAGATAGAGTTTCCTGAGCTACATTGCAAGCATCCTACAGCATCACCATAGCTTACTGCAGCCTCAAACTCCAGGACTCAGATGATCCTCCTGCTTTAGCCTCCTGAGTAGCTGGTACTCACGTGTGTTACTGACTAGTTCCTCTATTTTTTTGTACAGACAGGGCCTCACTACTTTGCTTAGGTTATTCTTGAACTCTTGGGCTCAAACAGTCTTCCTGCCTCAGTCTCCCAAGTAGCTGGGATGATACATGCATGCCACAATGCAGGGTAATTTTTGTACTTATTTTGGTAGAGATTGAGTCTTAACTATTGTGTAGGCCAGGTCTCCTGGCCTTAAGTGATCCTCCCATCTGAGCCTCCCAAAGTGCTAGGATTAGGGCTGTGAGCCACCATCCCTAACCTCGATAAGTATTTATGGAGTTTGTGGTCTTCCCAACAAAAGTATGAAGAATGGTTTTGAGATTAGAGAGATTACATTCTATATGGGAAAACAAGTAACATTCAAGAAAAGGAAAGGGAAAGGTATAGCAAGATAGGATTTTGCATAGAATAAGTTACAGAAAAGGTGAGAGTTTAGAAAAGGAAAAGGTCGATGTGGGCTGGAATGCTGGGGAGGTTACCATCTGGACTTTGCAGGACAATTGGATTTGTAGAAAAGGGAAATGTTTATCTGATTGAGGCAAGAAAAAAAAGATGCTGAAGCTTTGTATACATGATAAAGAGTTTGGCTTTTATCCTGTTAAGTGGATGGTAAACCACCATCCACCTCAAAATAAGAGGTGACAAGATCAGATAAATGTTTCAGAAATACAAAAATGGGTATTGTATGAAGAATGCACTGGGGGAGAAGTAATGGCTCCAGGAAGAATATAAGTAAGGAATATAGTTAGAGAAGGCTGTTGTAGTGGATTTAAAAGGGATAATGGTATTCTGGACTTGGGTAAATCTGTTCAATTCTTTACGCTCCTTTTTTTACCACTGATAAGCTTCATGCAGGTCTCTGTTATTTCACATATTACACAGTATTGCAATTATTTTTTAAGCTTCTATTCCCTACTGGTAGTCATTTTGTAGCTCAGGCATCTAGCTCAGTGCTCAGAAAATGTAGAACAAACAAATAAATTAATGAACTCCTGAACTCTTTGATTAGCTCTTAAAGTAAGCTCTCAGAATGTTTAAAGATTCCAGTCCTAAGTGGGGGAAGGTCAAAATATGTTACATGGTTCAGGTCATTGGCACAAAATAAAGAAATTTGCATCTTGATAGTGTCTATAAAGGCTTATTACCCTCATTTCAACTCTCTGAAGCTAAAGAACGTTTTGCTTATTTCTTAGGTCATTTATTTTTGTTTTGTTCCATCTTCTTCATTTTGGTTATCATAATGAAATGAACACATTTTTATATAGGGTTTATATAAAATAAATTATAGGGATTGCTAAAATCAGAGAACACAGATTTGATGAATAAATGCAATGAAATAAAAGTAAACTTCTTACACACAGGAAACAGCTTTTTAGTATGTAATTCTTCTTTTGCCAAAATGTTCCTTTGGTGCTGTTATATCATGGACCACACACAGACATAACAGTTTGGTAAACCCTGTGATTTCATAGCAAAGATCAGAAAGACTCACCAACGGTAGGAAGCCTGAAAAAGTAGACAAGAGAAACATTTCTGAAATGTGCCCTTTAAATGTAAATATGTGTGTACTTCTTTGGGTTTTGTAAGTTCCTTTCCATAATTTAATTCTAGCATCACCACAACCGAAGGAGATTAGATTAGATATTGTTTATTTTTGTTTGACAGATGAAGACATGCCTTGCTTTCTACCAGCCGTGTAGTTTTTCTCAGTTTTTTTTATATCTATGCTTGATCTCTTCTGAAGACTTTCCTTCTAAACTATCACCTGATACTAAAGAAGTTCACTTTAAATAAAAATTGAATCACCTTTTCTCCCGATGATGGTTTTTAAATGTAGACTATAAATTTCCAAGAACACTTGCATTGTTTTGCCTCATGTATACCACATTGTTTGTATTATAGATAATGAGAATGTATCAGTCACTTTGAGTGTGTAGATAAAATTACAGTTAGAAGAATCCTTTTTGGTTGTTAATGTAACTGTGGTTATATAAAGGCCCCTGGGGATATTGTTTACAAGCTGGCTAAGATGATCCTGACTGATTTGTGTGGGTGTCTGTGGTTTAGGCAAAACTTTGTATGTCATACGTGAAAACTGAGGAATTTGTTCCTCACTTCATCTAACATTGTGTTAAGTCCTAAGCTCTGCACTCAGCTATTTATATCTTTATGGGCAGTGCCTGCCATTAAATTATTTTTGCTACCACTTGAGTTGCTATGCCCACGTGTGAAGAGCTGGGCGTTCCATGGATTTTTGTTGTTAGTGTGCCGTTACTTGGGGGAAGTGGTCAAGATACAGATCCCAGGACCCCACTCCCACGGTCTGTTTGCCCTCTGCAATGAGGCCCATGAACCTAATTTTCAGTTATTCAGCAAATACTTTGGGACCTACAATGTGTGCTAGGAACTGTTCTGCGATAGGAATACCGTCTATCCTAGAGCCTTCCTGCTACTGTATGATGTATGTGTGTGTGAGTGTGGAGGTAACTGGGGAAAAGGCAACCATGTAGTTGGTAAGTTAAGTATATGGTGTGTTAGAAGGTGGTAAGTGCAACAGAGTCAGTTAAGGTGAGTCAGCAGTGTGTGGGGACTGGGGGGCCTGGGGCTTATAGAGGGAGGTAGAGGTGGGAGTGCAGTTTTGCCCAGCTCTCAATATTCTGATATGTGTTAGATCATACTTTGAAAAACCTTTACTTTTTTTTTCTTTCTTGATATTCTATTTTTCTGTGGGTGGAGGTTAACTTAATATGGGCTTTATGTATTACTTGTGTGGAAGTTGTATATAGTCCATATAATATATGGAAGTTATATATATAATATTTCCTTATGCACACACACAAAATTCTGCCATCCCCATAGGAGACAGAATAATGGCCTCCAACATCAAAATTATCCAAGACTTGCTCCTCAGAAACTGTGAATATGTTACATAATGTAGTAAAGGGAATTAAGGTAGTTTATCAACTAACCTTCAGATAAGGTCATTAAATGGGGTTACCTAAGTGGGCCAGTGTAACCACAAAGTCAGTAACATGATGTCAGAAGAACTTGATTGCTGTTTCTGGCTTTAGAGATGGATGAAGGATCCCTAAGTCAAGGAATGTGGCTGGCTTCTAGAAGCTAAAAAGGGCAGAGAAATGGATTCTTCCCTAGATTCTTCAGAAGGAAATGTAGCTCTGATTACACCTTGATTTTAGCTCCTTGTGATTATAAATTTGTGTTGTTTTAAGCCACAAAGTTTGTAGTGCTTTGTTACAGTGGCAATAGGAACAAATATCCTCCCTATTAATTGCCATCCGATAATGACTTTGCAACTATGTGACAAATAATGTATCTTCCTAATTTGCCATTTCTAAAGTTATTTTAAGATTGAATATTTTATATCATGCCAACTGTTGTTTATTCTATTCATTAATTGGAAGTGAAACTGTGCTCATTGTCTTATTCATATTTAACTAGAAGCTCCTCACTGATTGTCTAAATGTAGTGAGCAACAGTCTCCCAAACAGGAGGAATCTTGCTATAGAAATAAACTGTTCCTAGAATAGGGTAATATTAAAAAAAAACAAAACCAAACCATAGGCTTAGGGCCTGTAGCATAGTGGTTATGGTGCCGGCCACCTGCACCGAGGCTGGTGGGTTTGAATCTGGCCTGGGCCAGCTAAACAACAATGACAACTGCAACAACAACACAACAACAAAAATAGCTGGGTATTGTGGCCAGCATCTGTAGTCTCAGCTACTTGGGAGGCTCAGGCAAGAGAATCGCTTAAGCCTAAGAGTTTGAGGTTGCTGTGAGCTGTGATGCTACAGCACTTTACCGAGGGTGACATAGCAAGACTCTCACTCAAACAAACAAATAAACAAATAAACAAATAAAAAAGCCAATAAGGTGTTTTTTTCTACTTTCACCGCTCAAAACACTTCTGACACCAGATGTATGGGGCATTTCCTCATGTGTCAGAATGTTCTCCTGGAGACACCAGATAGGTGTTCTCTAATTCAATTCAATCTGACACCACCTGGAGATAGCATCAGATTCCACAGGTTAAGGGCTCAGTCCTGTAAGACTACCTCCAACTTTAGATGTCAGTCATAAGTAGTATGTTGTTACCTATACTTTTTGACTAACTAGCTATAAATTGGGGATTCCCATGCTCCAACTCCTTGGGGCTGACAGAACTCAGGGAAACGCTATACTTAGGTTTACTCATTTATTATAAAGGCTATTACACAAGATAAAAATGAGTATCTAGATGGGACAGATGCACTGGGCAAAGCATGCAGGAAAGTGCGTGCTCTTTCTGGGATTACCCTATTATGTGCCACCCTCTAGAAACCTTCACTTGTTCAGCTATTTGGCAGCTTTCTCAGCCCAAATATTGGGGCTCTTATGGGGCTTTTATTGTGTAGCCATGATTAATTACGTCATTAACCATTGGGGGTCAACTCAGCCTTCAAATCCCTCCCGTCCCTAGAGGTGGAACTAGAAATCCTAACCCTCTAATCATGCTTTGGTCCAGTGACCAGGCTCCATCCAAAGCCATCGATTCCCAGCCACCAGTAATGTCACTAAGATACAAAAGACACTTAACACTCCAAAGATTCTAAGTAGTTTAGGAGCTGTATACCAGGAAACAGGGATGAAGAACAAATATGTATTTTGCAATATATAGGTAGGTTTCCAGTTTGGGGAACTTGGACAAGTACCATTTATTTAGCCCCTTTGGCTTGAACTTTCTTGAATATAAAATGAGAGATTTAGAGTAACTAATCTTTTTAGGCTCCTGAAATTCTATTATGTGAGAATTCAGTGCACATATGTATGTATGCATGTGTCCATATAATTCCTCTATTCTTTTGCCTTATTAATTCATGATTGGAAGAAAATGTTATGTTTCCTGTTTAGGGATGTAAAAATATAAAGTTCAGTAAGACAAGTTGTATTGTTCCTTTAATTCCATATTATTAAGTTTTGATTTGCTTTGTACTGAAGATAAAAGATGAATGTTCTTGCAGCCCATAGAGTTTTCTTGATATTAGAGAGAAAAGACACCGTAGACACTTAACTGTGATTAAAGTGCTATGTGAAGGGTGCTGTGGTCACATGGAGGAAGGGAACTTGGCCTTGAGAAGTTCAGGACTGGCCTCTAAAGGAAATGATGCTGGTCCAGAATGGGGTGGGTGGGATGGGTAGGGTGAGAATAGGCATTTTAGGCAAAGGACAGGACATTTCTAGAGCAATAGAAGAGAAAGAGCCTAAAGGTTTGAGGCAGAAATGGTCAGCCTAGCTTTGAAGGTGAAGAGATTTTCAATAGGAAAATTAGAATTTTTGCTAAATTTGATGTTTTTCAAGATGGCTTTGGCAGGTATGTGGAAAACAGTTTACAGTGTATGTAAGGTGGTGGTCAGGGAGATGAGCACACTGGAGGTAGTGAGAATAGTGAGAAGATTGCTGCCATTGTCCCGATGAGAAATGACATTGATCTGAACTAAATCAGGAATGGAGAAGATGAATTGAGAAGTTTTACACAGATAATGAGCAGGTCTTGATAATGGATTAGATGTGAGATGAGTAATGAAGAAGAGGTCCAAAACGACTCTGGCATTTCACATAACAGAAGTAGGGATTGGTGTGAGAAGAGAAGTGTAGTGAAGGCAATACAGATGTCCCTCAGCATCTGAGGGCGTTTCCAGCACCTAAATCCCATCTTCAGGAAGGAGATTGGGATGGAGATAAAGATTGCAGAGCCATAACTATATATAAGGTGATTGTGAGAATTAAAGAAAATGACCCTTGAAAGTGCTATACAAACTTTACCTAATCACCTGACAAATAAATGATAGAGTGAGGTTTTCTGACTCTGCCAGGGAGCTCCTCTCAATGAAGCATGTTCCTGTGACAATATCAGGGAGAGGATTTAAGCAGGCGGGGATTGAACTCCCAAGATCTTTAAGATCTCTTGAAGTCCTGAGATTGAAAGAGTTAAATATAAAGTATGTAACACAAATCGTATGTATTATGTAAGTATTTGTGATTATTCTGTAAATCTATAGAATTTTTGTGATTTTTGCTACTTGTGGATGCAACTACTGTTTAGGTATATCAATACTGTAAGTTGTAAAGTTATAAAAGAGCAAAATTACCAAAAATGAAAGGTAGTGTTTTATCATATGTCTAATTATTTGTAAAGAGGTTTGCCAAAAACAGCAGGGGGATTGCTTGGATAGAACCACATGTAGTTTCTTTAAAGATGTGGTTAAAGAAAATGAAGCTTAAATTAGCTGAAATTCAACATTTTTAATTTTTTTTTGCTGTAAAAAGGTAAATAAGGGAAAGACTAGGGCATTTGAAGTGAAGATGACCTCTGAATTGCATGCTCTGCCAAATTTACAGAAGAATTGGCTTAGAAAAAGCACTGTCTGGCTGGCCCTGAGCTTTGATTAGCATCTGAATGGCGGAATGAAAAAGAGATGAAACCAAGCATTCAAAATGAGGAGGACTAATGGATTTCCTGCAGATTGGTCTAGCATTGTAGATACTCAAGTTCTGGAATTTGCAAGAACTGATCTGGCTGACTGTAATACTGAATTCAAGCTATAATGCTTGTACTGCCATTTTGAGCTTGAAGGACCCAGCACCATTCTGAGGTTTCATCCTCCATTTTTAGAACAAACCTGAAAGTCCCCAGTCTGATCTCTTAGTAAGCCACACCCTTCCCCATCTCCTGGAATACATGTGCCCCCTCTCCCCCACCCCCCTGTTAAAATTGGCAGGACCTAATCAGCTCTAAACTTTAGTATAGGCACAAGGAACAAACAATCCAGAGACTACACTTTGTTCCCCCACCACCTCACCCCATATCCACCCTTTAACCCCTCTCCCCCCACGCTGTGAGCACGGGGCTCTCTGTCCCAGCTACGTCTGGGAGTGTCTGTAGGCAGCCCAGGCTCGAGCTTGAACAAAATGCCCTCGTGTGATTGCATCGGTGTCTGGCTCTCTCGTATGGTCATTGGGGACCCCAATTGGGTGTAACAAGCTCAGTGGTAATACAAGTTAAAAACTCAACCACTTTTCTTGTGCAGTAGAATCTCTGTAATTTGACTACCCAAGGGACTGTAATACACTGGTGAACATACGAAGGCGGTTAACATAAGGAATGAGGCCTACTGTACTGATACGTACATGTGGCACATGTACAATTTATGAAAATTTAGTCAATTAAGGAAGTGGTCTGTGTGGGGAGGTGCTATTTCCTTGTTTTCATCAACAAAGTAGGATGGTTCAATGTGAGGATTAAATGGCTTTACACAAAGTAACATGAAAACTTTTGTAAATATTCAGTGTGTGCCCTTTCTCCTCACTCCACAGCAAGCAAGCACAGGGATAGTTACAACTTTATTTTTTCTTTCTTACTCCTTTTGGGAAAATATCAAAAAATTGCCTCAGTTTAATACCACCTATCTTAGCCTAGGTTATCTAGAAAGCAGAGCTTAGGAGCTAATGCTAATACACTAGGAGTATAATCCCAGGGTAGCAGAAGTGAGGGGGAAAAAATGAAACAAGGCAGAGAAGGGAGGGTGGCAAACACAAGTGGCACATTATTGAGTTGTTAACACAGCCAAGTGACCAGGGTGTCTCTGCACAAGCCATATGGAAACACTCATTTCGAACAGTCTGCTGGAGAGAGGAAAGGGGAGTCATTTATCCATTCCTTTTCCCTGTCTATCTTTATTGGTTAGCCTCTGCCTCCTGCCCTACTGTATTTTGCTTCCCAACCCCTGGAGCAGCATTTCATTTGGGCCTGAGAATGGTGGAAGGTGCCAGGGCCTCTCTGAGTGTGATTGGACCAGGCCTGGTGCCAAGCTGCTGCTGTAGCTCTGTGCAGGACAAGGACTTCAGCCCTCCCCCCAGGTGAGGAGGAGACAGCTGGCAGTGTAAGGAGGTGACGCAGGCGGGGCCGAGAGATCTATGGAGGATCAAAAACTGGGTTCAGTGCACGGAAACTTCTTTATAATGGTATTTACTTCTGGAACATTTTCTTTTAAAACGTTGATCCTTATTTATTCAGTATAGCTTCTATAGATATTTTCCGACATCTGAATTTTATTTTGCTGTCTTACCAATGACAGCCAATACAGAATTCGGTAGTGAATTCTCTCAGCCCTTGAAGGTGAATGTGCAAGGCTGCCAATGTTCTCAGCTGATGAGCGCCGACTACCTCCTGGTCCTGAGCTGAAGTTCTGCTAATTGAGCTGCACTTCACTTTGGTCTTTCTTTCCTCTGCCCTTTATTTCACTTTCTGGCAAACATAAATGCTTGACAAAAGATGTGAAAGTGTTGGGTTTGCCACAGAGAAGAAACAAAGGAATAACCACTGGATTGTAAATGCAGGTGTTCTCATGAAAGCTCCTTCAAGGAAATGCCGAGCAAACCCTGGATAACCTCCTTAGGTGCAGCAAAAGGCATCAGTGCAACCGGAGAGGAAGGACGAGCAGTTGTATGAGTGGGAGTTAGGAGAAATGACAGCTGAAGCCCAATGTGCTTGCAGGCAGCAGGAAGGGCCAGGTGTATGTCTGTCAGACTGTCCTCGTCACTCTGCCGAAACATCCTTGTTTAACCCCCAGATCCTGCTGCTTCTTCCTTTAGGTCTACTGTATCTTACCCTCTGACTATTTCCATCTTTATCAATCTCTGCTTTTAAAAAATCACAATTTGTAGCATTTGATTCAGCCTTTGCTTCATACACTATTGTGTATTTGCACACACAGAGGTGTGGCAGATTCATTTCTCCAAGTAGATTGCAGCTCCTTGTGAACCAAAATCATGTTTTAAACCTCTTCTGTTTCTCCCCACTGAGTTCAGTGCAGACCCATACCAAGAACAGTATATAACCTATTCTGATAGTGTCTCTTGTCACTGAACTCTATCATCTAAGCTCAGGATCCGAAGTAAAATTCTGATAATTTTTGAATGAATCCTTCAATATCCCAACTTTTGCTATTTGCCATCTAAAACTTAAGGACCAAATACGCTTGGAATTCCTTGCTGTCTGTGTTTGCTTTTGGAACTCTTTCTATCCCAGCTCAGGAACCAAACAGATTTAGAGAGCATAAGATATGTTTCTAAACCCTACCGGTTCATGTTGTATTTCAGTAATGGGATCAGCATGCGTTAGACTGAGACTCTAGCTCCTTCTGTCCTGACTCCAGCATAATTATCATACTCAATTACTATAATCATAATTAATCAAGTATAATTGTACTGTTACCACTGTTGTAAGGGCTGTAGCCAGGCAGGAAGTGTGACCTAGGGAATACCCATAGATTTTGAAATTAGGCATGCATTGGCTTGAATTCTGGCACTTACTTGTCTATGTATCACTCTTCTTGCCAGTAAAATTGTAAAGTTAATATCTACTTCTTAGGATTTTTGTATAGCATAAAAATAATGTATGTAAATTGGTTTGCATGTCCGGTAGGCAGTTCGTGAATGAATGACACTATTGTTTTTTCCACCAATGCTATTAATCTTCTCATTCAGTCCTGACAAATAAATGTTTATTTCTTCTTTAAAGCAACTGGTCAGCTAGTTTTCAATTGAATAACTTCTGTGGTTTTGACGCTATGGTCTTTGGTCTGGCCTTACATATCATCGTCTTGTTGGTATTCTTTTTGATGTAGGTTGGCAAAACATACATGAAATTTATGCCACAATTTTGTGATGTAGCAAGGTGTTTTCTTTTTTTTAAATTTTTTTCCTCTTTGTATAAACTATAGTCCCTTAAATAAGGACTCCTTCAAGAAAGAAAAATCTAATATTCAGTAGTTCTGCTTGTCTCTACTTTTTGTCATAAACTTGAATCTTTTACCTCTTATTAGCACAAATTAAGTGCTATTGTCTGATCAAACCAGATTTTCTCTTTTCATTAAAAGTTCTTATTTAAGGGGCAGCACCTGTGGCTCAAAGGAGTAGGGTGCTGGCCCCATATGCCGGAGGTGGCAGGTTCAAACCCGGCTCTGGGCAAAAACTGCAAAAAAAAAAAAAAAAAAAAAAGTTCTTATTTAAATAATTCACTTATGTGAAAAGGTGGTAGGAATGATCTGAATCTCATACTCTGTAAAGTTGTATAGTGAATGGGTTGCACAAGTGGGAAAAAGCTTGCCCCTCGGGTTTTTTCTTTGTTTTAACCATTTTGAATAGTTTCCACAGTCTTGCCTCTGTCATCCTTCTAGGAATCCGCCAGGTGCAAAGCTTGCAGGTCGATATTTAGGTATGTGGGAGAAGAGGTACAAAGAAATGAATCAAAGATGAGTTTACAGTACCTTAAGACACAATTTAGTTAAAAGTATGTGTTCCAAATGAAGGCAAGGTGTGTAGTGTTATTGGGTAGTAGGGGAAGAAGAGGAAGGTGCTGAGCCCTCAAATTCCCAACTGAATGCTGTCCCAGCATGTCTAGGCACATAGGGCCAGGCTGCAGGGGAGAAGCGACATATAAATCTTCAAAATATGCAGTTGTCGGTGGGGAATGAATCAAGTTATTTAAACAACTGTGGATTAAAATTTTAAAGCATTTCCATCTTTATAAACAACAGATATTTTTTTAAAAACATACTTAGCCCTCCAAGAGTAATGGGTATGGATGTACTAAGAATATCCAGCTCCTAGAAGAAAGTGGTCCTTATCTCAGCCTGCCACAGAACCTTGGTGTGCCCTGGAGCCTAATGGAAAAGGCACCTAATTAGGGTAAATGTGTCTTACCTTCCAAAGTTCTTTTACAGTTTAAATTGCTCACAAGTGTTATTTAGCTTTTGGGGATTCTGCACTGCTGGGAATGGCAAGCAGACCTCAGTGAAAACAGAAGCTCTGAGAACCTAAGTTTTAGATGCCTGTTAGAGCATCTAGCTCTAATTGCATCTTGGGCCACATTATTTATCATTTTGCATCACCCATTCTTCCTTCTTTGAAAGTTGTGTTATGGATGATACAATGTTGTCTTTTATGGATATCTAAATTTTGAACGTGTCAAACAAGTTTCAATATGTTAGACATACATGAAAAACATTATGTGAATTGTAAAACATTAAGGACATGAACATTGTTTTAACTGTTTTTCTTTGTTCTTAGGATTTTAGGAGGGAACAATATGTACATACATTTTTACTGAAAAGCTATTCAGTAACTAAATAGTTGTATTGAGTAAAGGCTAATCTGAATGACAAATATTTAAAAGTGATTTTTTAAAAATGCATTGGTGAAAAGTCTTAGTTCTAACAAACTCTGAAACATACACACACTCATACAAAATTTACATATTGAGAAATAGTACCTTCAAAAATTAGTTTAAAAAATTTCCAAATGTTTTAATGCAAAGCATTCTCATCTGTGTTTACAAATTTCTGTTAGAGAATGCGTTTCGTTTCAGTGAGGTTTCAGTATGTTTAGAGTTTTCCTAATTTTGTTTAATAAGTAGCAATTTAGCATTGTATTTTAACCGCTATTGTTACCTGGTAGCAAATGGTTTTAAGAAACACAGAATTAGCACAGTGAGTCACAATCTGAATTAAGTAGCAGTTTATCTGGGGTTGGGTTTTAAAGCCATTCTCGGTGCATCTACACATATGTCCTATACATTAAGTTTAAAAAACCCTTGTCATAGCTTTATAAGCATGTGTAAGTTAGGATGTAGGTTTAGCTACTTTACCAGAGATCCAAAGCTACAGATGCTTAATTAGGATAGAAATTAACTATGCTAGTAGTTAATTAACCAGGCTAGTAAGGCGTCTGCAGTGTTGGCGACCGAGGCTCCTTCTGTCTGTCACTTTGCTGTGTTACCTATTGTGCGTGGACGGAGACCACTGTGTTTACTTCAGGAAGAACAGGGAGGACGGGCTCCTTTCTTTTAAGGAATTGACCTATTCTTTCTTGCAGCCTTTAGTCAGGACTCAGTCATATCACTGGATGCATTAGCAAAGGAGGCGAGGAAACGTCGAGTGCCCCACGGATAGCTAAAGTTCCTATTACTGTGGCTGAGGGAGAACGTGGATTTGGGGAGACATCTAGCAGTTTCTGCCATGTGCACTCCTCTTCCCACCCATGAAACAAGTGCATTCCCTCACCACATTTCATTCATCTCATAGTCCATTTTGCCCGGCGATGGTAAGTCAGTTTTCTCCTCAAGTCCCCATGGCTTCTTAGGGTTGGCACATCCACTCAGAAAGCTAATTTGTCTGCCACCTTCTACCCCTACATAAATATCCAATATTCAGTGAGAAAGTATGGCTGGGGTAATACACGTACGTCCAATAGACGGTGGTAGAGGAGAAGCAGAATAAGACACAACATTTGGAAAGGGGGAAGTTAGGAAATCCGGCAGTCACTGGTTCGTAGTAACTTTTAAATCCTGTGTGTCGAAATCATGAAGGTTTTTTTATCCTGGCAGTAGAAGAAGGTCTTTGTTAGCCTTGCTGGCAAGCCTGCCCCACTGCCCTTAGGAAGGAAATCACTTGTTCTCCGTGGCTCTTACCTTTGTCCTTTGGGAGGTTCATTGTTGTCTTTTATTCTCTATGGCCAAATCTAATGTGGGCATTGGAAAGTATATCGGTTTTCTTGGAGATAGATAGCTTTCAAAGCTGACTTCCTGCTGGTACAGGTAAGGGAGCCTAAGGGAATATCTTTGAGTTGAACAATCATAGGCTTTACAGTCCAAGCTTTTGTGTGTGTGTGTGTGAACACTACATTTCCTCCAAAAGTCACTGGGCTTTTTGCCTATTAGTGCACATTAGCTCCAAGTGCAAGCCATTTTTTTTTCCAGATGTAAGTGCTGGATTTTTTTTTTTTTTTTTTTGTCGAGACAGAGTCTCACTTTGTCCCCCTAGGTAGAGTGCCGTGGCATCACACAGCTCACAGCAACCTCCAACTCCTGGGCTCAGG
>CAUYRH010042374.1:0-28831 GCA_963574655.1 Perodicticus potto | reverse complement strand
GGGGACCTCCCACCCCCACCAGAGACTCCAATAGCCAAAAAGGCCAGACAACTGCTGAGGAGATACCTCTGCCTTGGTGTCTTCTTCACTTTACACTTAGGACTAAATGTGGAACCCCCATTTCCTATGCCTAGGTCAATTTCATGTTAATTTCCTAGGCCTCAACTCCATGAATGGACTGTGTCCATTCATTGATACATTCATTCACCTTGCCCCGGTGGAAGGGACTGTGTTCGTTCATTGATATATTCATTCACCTTGCCCCTGACGGAAGGGACTGTGTTCATTCGTTTCCTGGCCAAGGAACCCATACACCTATATATACCCCGAGACTAAAAGCCTAAATGGGGAGACGGGGAAAGACCGGGAGAGAAACAGAGAGCTTTTCTCTCCCCACTTGAGTTCTCTCTCTCTACCAGGAGCTCTAGTGTTTTCTGTAAATAAATTCTGTCTTACCACTGGAAAAAAAGAAAAAAGAAAATGCCGTGAAGGCTATGTTAAACAGTTAGATGAAAACATTTCAGATTGCATATGAAACCAGCACATTGTACCCCTTGATTGCACTAATGTACGCAGCTGTGATTTAATAAAATAAATAAATAAATAAGACAATTTCTTGCAAACTTTTACCAACCTTTTTATATTTAGATTATATGGCAGATAACTTGAGAAATAGATCCTTATTCATCAACTTAGTTCTCTTTTAAACAAAATTAGAAAATCACAAAAAATATGTGTGATGAAATATGGTGGCACATGTTTGGCTTGATAGATAGTTCTGGTAATTTAATGTTACCACAGACTCAGAACATCAGGTGCTGGGTCTTGACGAAGCTAACTTTCAGTACTCTTGTGTGCTGGGTCACAGTCATATCCCCTTCAAAATGGGCAATGTTTCATATTTCACCTTGAAAATGGATTCATTTTTTTATTTTTGAGATAAAGTCTCACTTTATATCCCTAGGTAGACCGCAGTGATGTCATCATAGCTTACTGCAACCTCAAATTTCCAGTTCAAGAGATTCTCCTGCCTCAGTCTCTCAAGTAGCTGGGATTACAGATGACCACCGCCACACCCGGGTAATTATTTTTATACTTTTGGTAGAGACAGGGTCTCCCTTTTGGTCAGGCTGGTCTTGAACTCCCAACCTCAAGAGATTCTCCTGCCTCAGGCTTCCATTCATTCTTACACTGATGCATTCAGATCTGAAAAACATTGCTTGTTTTCCTTTTTTTTTTCATCTTCTCTTGCATCATTTGGGCTAGCAACTTCTTTCACAAAGAGTAATTAAATTTATGAAGTTAGGGGGGAAAGGTTGATTTTCAACAATCAATTATTACATAAAATTTAAACACCAATTTCCTTTTTAACTAAGCAATTAAGAAAAGTATTAATTGTTTTAGAAAATGTACAATTTTAATAATTGAGCCATGTACCAAAATATGGACTTTCTAAAAACTCCTGATACTTTCTAATTTTCAATTTTAAAATTGTGATCTTTAAAAGTACCCGGAGTGACATGTTTATATTCTTTTTTTTTTTTTAAAGTCTCCATCTTTTATTTTTTTATTGCTGGGGATTCATTGAGGGTACAAGAAACCAGGTTACACTGATTGTATACATGTTTATATTCTTAAATGCCATAATGTTTCTGAGATTGTACACTGGAAGGAAGCCATTTAAAATCATATAAATGATTTCTTTGTCTTTGTCTATGTTATAAAGAAATGTTTTCATCACAATCCTCTTTTCAAAATCTTTGAGGTTCCCATCTCTCCTTGAAAGTCAACAGACCCTCAGTACAGACTAGTAGTCTTGTTTTATCTGTCTTCACTTATTACCATTTATTCATGTTCATAATTTTTAATGTTTATTCCACTCTGGCTTGATATTAGGTAGTAAATTGTTGGTTTCTACCTCTTTTCTTTCTTTTTTTTTTTGAGACAGAGCTTCAAGCTGTCACCCTGGATAGAGTGCTGTGACATCACAGCTCACAGCAACCTCCAATTCCTGGGCTCAAGCGAGTCTCTTGCCTCTGCCTCCCAAGTAGCTGGGACTACAGGCGCCCGCCAGAACGCCTGGCCATTTTTTGTTTGCAGCCATCATTGTTGTTTGGTGGGCCGGGCTGGATTCGAACCTGCCAGCTCAGGTGTACGTGGCTGGTGCCTTAGCCCGTTGAGCCACAGGCACTGAGCTCTACCACTTTTCAGTATGTAAATCTCTAGGTAGCTGAGGATGCAAGTGGAGCCTCTTTCATCTGCACAGAAACACTTATATTTATTGAGCATTTAGTGGGTTCTATTATTAGCATTTATGTGCATGTAAAAAACAGAAATTCTAGTATATTAATGCTGACAAAACAATTATCAGTTAAACAGAAACTAACTTCTTCTCCAATTTGAGTTTTTAGCATAAAATAAATCAAAAAAGTTTTCATACATTTCTCCCCACATTCAGAGTTTTTCTTATACCAAGAACTGATTCACACATGACACACTTATGGTTTCATCCAATTGTAAATTGCAATACTTGTTAGCACACTTGCAATGGAGAATAAATATACTGAGGCAGAGGGCATAAACAATAAAATACACCAGAATGTTGAAGTAATATAAAATTAATAGACACAACTATATCAAGAAAATTGGCTTTTGCCTTGAATGCAATATTACAAGTACAGAAGGAAGACAAATCAGTCTAATCCCAGTTGGTGTCTATAAAATAAACTTTACAAAAAAGAAGCATAGGGTGCTTACATTGTTTTGATCACGGGGGTATAATACACACTCTGAGAGACTGAGGTAGGTGAATTGCTTGTGAGCTCAGGAGTTCAAGACTAGCCTGAGCAAGAGTGAGACTCCGTCTTTACTAAAAATAGAAAAACTCGCTGGGCTTCATTGCAGGCACCTGTAGTCCCAGTTAATCAAGAGGCTGAGGCAAGAGGATTTCTTGAAACCAAGAGTTTGAGGTTGCTGTAAGCTATGATGATGTCACAGCACTCTAGCTAGGGCAACAGAATGACACCCTGTCTCAAAAAAAAAAAAATAGTCTAGTACAATTTGCACTCATTTGTAAATAACTAGCGTTATAGTTACCTGCAAGAAAGAACTGAGCTGATGAAGACAAACTCACTCAGGTCACTGACCCGTTCCTGTGATAGGATATCTATGATTCTGGGAAGTAAATGAATATACAAAATGAGGATGAGGCTAGAAGGAAGACTTTTGCAATGCTTTTTGGTCAAATTGGTATTGTATTTCTCCTAATAGCCTACTGCTCCAAAATTAATGGATAAAGGAATTTTGGTAATAACTTAATTTGGTAATGGCTTATACAGCTCTCTTTTTGTACATTTTACTGTCATTAATTTTATGGTTCCTTTTTCAAGGCAAAAATAGGATCTGTATTAGTCTTTAGCATAAAGGGGAAAACCTTGAACCATGCATCTCTCATTTGTATCTCCTCTTTGATGTTAGAGATAAAATATTCCATTTAGGCCTTGTCCACTAGTTTGCATTTGTTCTGAATGGTAAATATAAGTTTCAGTTATGTATTTAAGAATTACATGAAAACTTAAAAGGTTTCATAAAATATTTGCCCATTTGCCCTTTTAGTTTTTAGTTACATTAATAAAATTGTTAATACATACATACATACATATGTATTCACATCCTGTATGTTTATATCATAATCTCTTCAGAGTATGATTTTTTATTTTTTTTAATAGTGCTATTATCTTTGATGAAGTATTTCTGAGACATCCATCCATTTTAAACAGTTAAGGATCTAACAACACACTCTAGTACAAAAAAACTATTTAACAAATGAAAACAATATATAAAGCAACCATTTTTATTGTTTGACTATTGAAAATACCATTACCAAGACAACCACTCTATCAATGCATTATTAGTCAAAGTGAACTCACAACTCAGTTTTTTAGCATATGTAAAACCTTTGAAAAAATATTAAATAAAAATTATATTTGATATAAATACATAAAATATTCCTGTGAAAATTAAAAAGAATCTAACGTTTCAAACTTATGAAGTGTGTACAAACCAAATAATTATGTCACTTTTTTGTAAACTTTCTAAACTTTTGGACTATTGGGTAGACCATTGGGGCCTACTTAGGGTAATATTATCATACCCAGGAGAAACATTATATTAGGGAATTTTCAGAAAGATCATCAAAAATGCATATTATGAAAAAGCTATGCATGGATTTCAATTTTCTTTTGCACTAGAATACACTACTGACAGATAAGACAGTGGTTTGAAAGAGCTACCCATTCAGAGAAACATGGATTCTGCTAAAATTAGAGTAAAGACAAACAAAGTTATAGTGAAGCTTGGATGAAAAAATTAATACTGTATGAAAAGTTTATAAAAGAAAACATATTTTAAATGATAACTCATTTTAAGAAAGGGTGAAATGATGTTAAAGACAAAGCTCACCATGACAGAAAATCCACATTAGTTTGCAAAGAAAATTTTAACCTTGTCCATGCTCTAATTGAAGAGGACTGATGATTAACAGCACACACAATAGCATACTCCATAGATATATCAGTTGGTTCAGCTTACACAATTGTGACTGCAAAATTAAAGTTGAGCAAACTTTTCACTTGGTGGCTACCAAAATCATTATGTCCAGATCAGCTACAGACAACAGTAGGGTTTTCAGTGAAAATTTTAAACAGTTGGCATCAAGAACCTGAAAATTTTCTCTGAAGACTTGTAACAGGAGATGAAACACAGTTTGGACCGGAATGACTGAAGGCAAAACACAACCAGAGCAATGGCTACCAAGAGGTGGAAGAGGTCTAGACATGGCAGAAGCAGACCATTAGGGGGATGATGTAGGCATTTTACTTGTTGACTTTCTGGAGGACCAAATAATGATCACATCTGTTTATTGTGAGAATGTTTTGAGAAAGTTATCCCAAGATTTAGCAGGAAAGCACCCACTAGCCCTTCTGCCCACCCACTATGACAATGCTCCTGCTCATTCTTCTAAAATTGCCCTTTATTAAGCAAGGGTAATTTTATGGCAGTTTCAGTGGGAAATCATTAGGCATCCACTGTACAGTCCTGATATGGTTCCTTCTAACTTCTTTTTCTTTCCTAATGTTAAGAAAACCTGCAAAGGTCACCCCTTTCCTTCAGTTAATAATGTAAAATGACTACACTGACATGGTTAAATTCCCAGAATGCTCATTTCTTTAGAGATGGAGTAAAAACAGGTGGTATCATTGTTCACAAAAGTGCCTTCAACTCAAGGGAGCTTATGTTGACAAATGAAGTTCATATTTTTTTATTTTCATTTTATAATTCCATTTTTCCATAAACTTTTTGCAGTACCCTTTCATTAAACAAACCTTAATCTGTACAACTCCAACCTCACTGGAGGAGCTGAGTTGAATAAAAAGGTATTCAAAGCAGGAGGCAAACTTTTCACCATAGAGAAGGAGCTAGATGAAAGTCCTGGTTTTCTTTCTTCTCATCCATAAATCCCAAGAAGTGGAAGAAAGCAGGAGGGCAATTAAATTTCACACCAGTAGGAACTGTTCAACTTACTCCTATAGCCCCCCTCACACACACATCCAGGGTAGAAACAAGCTTGCCTGTCTATCTACACAAAAGTGCATATAATGTCAAATTGAACTCTTAATTTTCCATTGCTTTGGTTGCTTTATAAATTATAGATATGAAGTACAAATTTGTGGTTTATGTATTTCAAGTATTTTCAAAAATATTTTTGTCACATTTAGAAGGGAGAAACTGGGCAGCACCTGTAGCTCAGTGGGTAGGGCGCCAGCCCCATATACCGAGGGTGGTGGGTTCAAACCCGGCCCTGGCCAAATTGCAACAAAAAAATAGCCAGGGGTTCTGGTGGATGCCTGTAGTCTCAGCTACTCAGGAGGCTGAGGCAAGAGAATAACCTAAGCCCAGGAGTTGGAGGTTGCTGTGAGCTATGACTCCACCGAGGGTGACAAAGTCAGACTGTCTCTAAAAACTTTGTTTTTTGGTTTTTACCCTAAATTTCAAAGGTTTGAACTAGAATCTTCTCCTGCTTAACAAAGGTTCACTAATGAACTCTGGCACGGGGAGATCCAAATTACCTTCATTATGAGGATGCCTTTCAAGCAGGTATAGTCATTTAGACTGAGGCCATCATATTCCAACCACAATAGGACCCATAAATTGTCTATATCAAGTTCACTGAGGTTCTTAATACTATATGAAAATTAAGATTTCATTCCAGGAATGTTTTTCCTCTCAAGGATGTTAGGTATTATTGTGATAAGGCATAAAATAAGAAAATAATCTACAGTGCTTTTAGTCTAGACTATCTATCATCATGAAGCCCTGATATTCCAACATACATAAATTTTTGTTGTCAACATCTCTGAATAATGGCATCTACCATTGTGATGAATAGATAAATTTAAAGTTTATACAAAATAAATTTCATGTGAGAATTTTTATTTCTATCTTTTTTCTTCTCTTTTTCTCCTTTCCTGGTAGAGGAGAGAGGACCAGTTCAAATCTGCCTTGAACTGCTACATCCATATATCACTCAGCCCCTTTCAAGCAGTGAAAGGCCCTTTGCACCATTTTTTGTATTTACCTTTCTTTTAGGGTCAGCATCAATTTGAAGCCTATAGGAATCAAACCTCAGCTCTGGTCCTCTGTGATCCCAGTTACACGTACATTTCAGGAGGCTCCGAATTTATGTCACAGATCTTCCTTCTCACTTAATCCTAAATAACAACAATGCCATCATTTTAATAGACACTTTACGTTGTGTCTACCAGGTCTTCTAACTCAGAATTGGAAAAACAATAGGAATACAATTCACTTTTATAATAGTGAAAAATAATTAATGGGTCTGTAAGACACATGTGCATATCCTCCATCAACTTCGGCGCAATTCAGCAAGGGGCTCCCTGTAATTTGCTGGCTTTTCCTCTTGTTCCTCCAAAGTGGCTTTTCTGTCTTTTTCCTGAAGACATAGGAGTTTGTTGTTAAAAGGATCTGCAGGAAGTTAGCATAGACTTTCGTTCCAAACATACCACGACAGATGAACAATGGCTGGTGATAAGAAAATGGTTCCAGAGAAGGACTTCATGCATCTGAAATCCAGTTGTGAAACAGCGGTCCCTAGGTGTCCCAACGTTGCTGGCTGTCGATGGTGGAGCAGGATGTGTTCTGCTATCTACCTTAAGCTGCTCCTCTCATAGTGCATGAGCACAGCCTGCCATGAGCTATAGGATGTGGATACCGATGTCCCCATGGATCTAAGGGTCTGCCAAGGGAGTCCACCCCTTACCCTTTGCACAGAGAGTCCACCACAATTTGAGCATCTATTTTGCCCCAGGTCTATGTGGGCTACTGAATGTATATTATCTCCCCACATATTTTCTATGAACATTTGACCAGGAAGACTAATGCTCAGAGTGGTTAAGCAACTTTCCAGAAAGCATACCAGAGTAAAATGTAGAAGCAAAATTTGATTCTGTATCTTTTTCTACCAATTCCAGGTTCTTTTTGCTATAACAGATTGCTTTAGGATGATAAAACTAGTTCAAAAAGAAATATTTATTATTTTTAAAGTTATGTTCCAAAAATACTGTGTTTTTGTATAATAGATTGTAGAGATTATCTCAATCTGATGTCATTTGACTTAATTTTCAAAAATCTTGGGTGCTTTTTGAGCACTCATGAGCACATGTTTCAAGATAATTCCTTAGGGAACAAAAAGTGCTGTATGCTGTTAAAAGCTTTTGGTTATAAGGACACACTTGGTAAAATATAGTCTCCATGATAGTGGGGATTTTGTTTCATCCACCTTAGAAGCATGCCTAGTACAGAGCAAATGGACAATGAATATTTGTCGAATAAACAGGTAACAGAGATCTAGATCTCAAATGACAGCATCAATTTTGTTAAGTGCTAGAGAGAGGGTTCCAATCATTTCTGCTTCTCAGTCTTGACGATGTTCTGTATAAGTAAAGCCTTTCAGTGATGAGGAGGCAGGCAGAACACAGAACAAAACAGAAAGGCAGCAGGTGGAAGGATGCTCTGGAGTAGCAAGCCACATAAGGCCCTGGGCTAAAGAAGCCACCAGGACAAGTGGAAGGCCTGGGCTTGGGGTGAAAGCTCTTGCAAATATTAGTTATTGACAGCACCCATGAACAGTTTGCTTTGGGGGAATCCCTCAGATGGGTGCAGAATTGCAGGGGCAGAGCTATTCTCTGCTTATACTGTGTGCTGTTAGCACATTATGAGCAGGTCACTTCTGGGGCCCCACAGTCAAAGGGGAAACTTCCAAATGAGGATAACTGAAAGTTTAACCTCCAGATGGCAGCACAGTAGGCTAAAGGGCCCCCTCATTGTCATGCAAGACACACGTTGTTTAAGTACTGATGAATAAAAGTCCCAATCACATTTAAATCCTTCATCATAGTCTTATTCTGCTATAGAAGGAGGGGGTAGTCACATCGGTTAGTAGAACTCATTACAGAGACACTAAATTATGCATTGAAGAACTACTACGGAATGCAGAGGGCATTAAGTTACCTGGTGGAAGCTGATTTCTGACTGGGCCCATGTGATAGGTGTTCCTTTTATGTATTATGTATTTGTAGATATTATGCTGGTAGGTAAGAGAAGGCCTTTTCCTGATGCTGCATGAACATTACAAAGGCTTTGGCCAAAGGTCAAAGTACTTATCTAATTAATGAGTTTTCTTCCCTTTTCTCTTCTACTTCCTCATTATTAATAACCTTATAAAATGAATAGATGCATATTGTAAGAGATTAAAATAGAACTAGAGGATATCAAATGAAAAATGAGACTCCCCTCCCCCAGCTCTTACTTCCACCAGGATTTCACTGATATCAGTTTCTTTTCTATTTCTATAATTACAAAATGGAATGAAAACGTCTAAAAAAAACTTCCTTCATTTAGCTTGCTCTTCATTGAGATAAAGGAAGATATAATATCCATGATAAGGAACAGAACAGTAAATAAAAAAGAAAAATCAAAAAGCATTAAAGAGTCATTGAAATTTAAAAATATGACAGCAGAAATTTAAAAAGATAAAATAAAAATAAAAACTTATTCAAAAACTAGAGAAGAAAGTTCAAGAAAGTTCAAAAGTTCTTTTTCAACTGTGTGCCCAATAAAAATAGCTGACTTTGGGTGGTGCCTGTGGTCCAGAGGAGTAGGGTGCCCGCCCCATATAGCAGAGGCGGTGGGTTCAAACTTGGCCCCTGCCAAAAACTGAAAAAAAAAAAAAGCTGGTTTTTATTAAAAAAGAAAAAAAAGAGATAATCAGTCAATCAATTTAATAAATTTACCCTGCAATAGTTACAGTGTTTCAGAGACTATTTCTATATGTTTGGAAAAGATCAGCAAACAAAGTCAATAAAAATGACTGCTTTTTCTGGAATTTACATTCTTTTAGAGGTAAACAAAAAAAGATAAGGAATAGTCAGGTCATTTACACAGCCTGGTGCACATGATAAATACTATCAGAAACAAAAAAGCAAAGTCAAGGAAGGGGAATCCAGAGAAGTTACGGGAACTGGTTGGGAATTGAGATAGAATGATTATGGTAGTTAGGGCAGACCTCATTTATAAAATGTAAGATTTGATAACGACTTGATGGACTACATTAGCAGGGAGGGTATCTGGGGAAAGATCCTTCCAGAGGAAGCAGGAAAGGACAGAAGTCCTAAGATATGAGGGTATTGCCTCTGGTTAGAATGGAGGGAACAGATGGGGCCATTGTCAGGACTTCAGGTTTTTGGGGAATCTTTTGGGGAGATATAATAACAAGAGATTCACAATCAGCTTTACATTTTAAAGGATTGCTCTAGCTTTGTAATGAGAATAGACTAGACATTGGTCTGTAATTGCACACAGTTCTCTGCGCTATTATCCTTTTCACTTTTGAGGGCGTGGCATATATATTTTCCTAAAGAAAAAAAATTTGGAAGGCTTTCTTCTTTTTCTATGCTATGAAATGGCTTAAATAAAATTGGATTAAAATATTGCTCAAAATAGTGATAGAAGTAAACTGTAAACCTATCAGGACTTGGCGTGTTTTTCTCAGGGGCATATTTTAGAATACTTTCACAAACATTTCATTTTAACTTACAGCTGCAGATCAGCTTAAGGTTTTCTACCTTAAGTCAATTTGTAATAATTCATATTTTCCTTTTCAACCAGACTTTCAAATTTATTTGCATAATTGAGCAAACTATCCTTTTATGATTGTCTTATTTTTTTTTTTAAGAGCAATTCATCATAGGCTCCTTTATGATTTTCTTAATGTCTTCTGATTTTTGTCTAATTCCTTGTTCTTATTTCCAATTTGGATTATGGTTTTTTTTTCATCTCTTCAATGTTTTTGTGTTAGTATTTTACATTTCTCATAGATGTGTTCAAAGAAACTATCTTTAAATGTACATATTTTTCACATATTCTGTTTCTTAATGCATTGAGATCTGGGGGAGTTTATTGTATGATGGTTTCTTTCTTATTTTTCAGTTTTATTTGCTGTCATCACATGATAGCTAAAAGCACAGACTTTGAAGTTGTTTGATCTGGAGTCTCATTTTGCTTTTTCCAATAGTAATCATAATCTTGAAATATATATATGTGCGTGTGTGTATCTCAAATGTCCTTCTGCTAGCCAAATGAATCGACCCTTTGGCAAATATTCCTATATCTGCTTTAAAAAAAGTCATTCTTCTGTTCTTTTTAAATGTTTTCATTTCTTATTTTGGGGGTGCATTTATTCATAGATGCCCTCTGGAAATTTTTCTGTTGAAGACTACTTATGGGAATGCCATTTGTTTCAAGACAATTTTGAGAAAATCTGGGAAAGTGAGGTGAGGAATCTAACAATACCACCTTTCAGCATTCAGCAATGACCTCTTTTGAGTAAGAAAATCACAAACATTCGTGTCTTTCAATCAATTCCTGTAGCTCATAAACCTTTATTTTGGTGAATTACTATTTGTTTATTTTTTCTCAGCAAAGTCTGCCCAGTAGCTGCAGAGCTATTTTTGGTTTTCTGTCTTCTTTACTCCACCCTATAACTAGACTGCTCTTGCCAGGAGATTTTAGTGATTTCAAAATAGACAGATTCCCAAAACTGAAAATCTATTTGAAATCTTTCATACTAGCATTCTTCATTGAAATTATTTAGTTTTACCATACATATGCATTTTTATCTCTGTTTTTCCTAGTGCTTTTGTAGGTGTTTACTTTATCTCCTTTAAAAAATATTATTTGATACATTTTGAGGTTCAGGCTGATTGTTAGAGAAAGCATGCCTGTTTAATCTGCCTTTTCATGAAAGTAACAAAGAAAGATACATAAGGAAATGGTGGTGAAGGAATTCAAAGCCCAGACTCTTAAAACTAAGGAGCTAATACAGGAGACAGGAGCTATATTATTAAACTGTTAATAGACACGCTTGCATTAAAGGAGCCCCACTGGAGTCACTCAGGGAGGTTTTTGAATACTGACACCCAGATCCCACCTCAGAGAATGAGAGGGATGTAGGTAGAGAAGATTTTAAAAGCTCTTTGGGTGATTCTAATGAATAGTCAAGGTGGAACGCTCTTTAAATGAAGACTAGTTCATGTCGGGTATCTTGAATCTCTCGTAAGTGTGAACTAAAGAAAAAGATTACCTAAGTCAGTGGTTCTCAACCTTCCTAATGCCATGACCCTTTAATACAGTTCCTCATGTTGTGGTGACTCCCAACCATAAGTTTATTTTTGTTGCTACTTCATAACTGTAAGTTTTACATTACGATTCATAACAGTAGCAAAATTACAGTTATGGAGTAGTAATGAAAATAATTTTATGGTTGGGGGTCACCACAACATGAGGAACTGTATTAAAGGGTCTCGGCATTAGGAAGGTTGAGAACCTCTCACCTAAGTAGATGGTTTTATTTTTTCACACTAGGTGCTTTTTCATCACTTCCACTGGACAGGACGGTGAGGAGGTGGCATCACTCACAATTTTTCCTTTGGGAATTTTTTCATATATACCCACATATAAATACATATATACATATATGAAAAAATATACATATATTTTTGGTAAAAATATGATCACCCTATGACTTTTATAACACAGTATTTCTACTTACTAAACTGCAGAATATCTTATAACATCAGGAGCAGTTTTAGCATATGAACCAGAGCATTAGCCACTCTCCTCCAAGGCCTTCCCTATGTCTGTCCAAGGCAAGAATGACATGCTTCCTTGCTTTGGTCAGTGAGGAAGAAAAATCCCTTTCTGGATGCTCTCAGATTCATCATTAGTTGTCTGTATTAGTGGAAATCATTCGAAATTTAGTGTATTAGTCGACATTTTCTTACACTCACCCAGACTTCAATTAGTGGTTTTCCTCAATCCATTCTTGTCATAAAAACAAACTTAGGCATCCTAACATTGGCATGCTGTCCAGGCCAATGTCCATGGCCTTCTCTCAATCTCTGCGTATTTGGTACAGATCTGTTCACATCTGATGAGTTTATGAAGCTCTTATAAGAAGAAGTTATTCTACAAAGAATCCCTTATCCTGTTTTCTCTTCATTCTTCATTTATTTCACATATGCTAATGCTGTTCACACTCATTTCCATCTCCAGAGACACACATCAGTTATCTTCCCAGGTTTCGTCCTGAGTCATATGCCCTGAAGGTCATAGCCACCAGGTGCACATTTTTCTATTTCACCTTCAATGGTTGCCATCAGAGCTAAAAACCACACCTGTGAAACAGAGAGATAAAGAACATTTGTGAATGTGATTTGTAAATGCATCCTTACTTTCATTTTGGCCACACCATTTAAATCTTAAATCATCTTCTCCAGGAAGACTCCCCACATCATTTTTATTAGTTAATGAAAATTATACAACCTGCTGTGTTTCCATTGTTCCCCTGGGTGCCAGGAAGCTTAGAGCTAATTTAATGCTCAACCATAATTAACATCTAACCCAAGGAGACTGCTATATTTGCTTCCTCTTCTTTCCATAATTCCTTTCAGTTTTTAATTTGAAATTTTATTTTTAGGTTTATCGTAAATCACTTCCAAACCAATTAGAAGTGTGCAGGCGATATTATGAATCGACTTTTAAAATCTGGATTTGGGGAAGGAGATTTTCCATGTAAGTCCTTCTCTGAGGCCTCAGTTTGGGATATGGTGATGAGCACCTCTGGTCTGAAACTTAGCAATCTTCTTGGTCCCTCTGGGTGACCAGATCTCTGGGAGAACACCTGTTCCTCTATTCATGCACCTGATTCTTCAGTTACCTTCTTTAAGATGATCTGTCAGAATCTGATCAAACATTTGGCTCTTCCTGCTTAGCAATGTGTGGGCCATAGGAGTGAAGAAGCAAAAACATAATTGTGTCCCCATCATGCTTGAACTGTTGCTTATGCACTATATCTAATTCCTCACACACCCTAAGAACCTGGCACAGACATTGTGATGAAGCCAAGGCTCGTGGAGGTTGTTCACCTACATGCCTCAGTCTCATAGTAGCTACTAAGGGGCAAAAAATGGGACAGAAGGGAAGGGAGGGGAGGGAGAGGAAAAGGAAGGGAGTGGAGGCGGGTGGAATTCAGATTGCTTGAAACAAGGCCCAGGTACTTTCCACTTCACCACATCTTGTCACCTGTAAATCTATATCATATTACATATTTGATGCATTAGACAATTAACTAGGTACTACTTTGTGGCTGCTTTTGTATTTTCTTTAACTTTTCAAGAATTCACACCTGTTATTTTCTAGCGGATTGTACAGAGTGTCAAGATAGAAATTCTTATTATATTTCCCTAAATCTTTCCTAACCCGTATGTATTTCTGGTCTAAAGTTGGGTGAACCATTTATAGTCATGGAATGGATGCATTTTTTAAAATGTTATCAAGTGATTGATGTCCTTTCCAGAACTGTTAATCTCCCTTGGCTGGTTCTGCGCAGAGTATAACACTTGCATTTATTACTGTAATATCGCTAAGTTATTCTGCCGGCTGCAAAGCCTATTTCCTCCAGCCTTAAGGAAGGGTTTCCTTCCAATAAGACCAGAATGCCAGGATGTATAAAAGTCTTCATCTGAGCTAATGTCCTCATTAATAGTTTCTAAGGGTATGGATTATAACAAACATTTATAATAAATCCTATTAATGGGGCTTTCTTGGAGCTTATTTAGACAGGTCCTGTTTTGCTGCTGCCCACAGCCTAGGTACCAGAGAGGACTGGATTCTATGCCTGCAAAAGTAACTCTAGAGCCATGTCATCTGTCTGAGCTCATAGCCTGCTGCCTTTCTAAACCCTAGAGAAATCTTTGCATTCTGCAAGAGCTGGGAATGGAAATGAATCATGCTCCAGAAGGAGCGACAGAGGAAGTAGGAACTCTCATTTTATTACATATGTTTTTTTATAGCAGCCAGCAGGATGCTGCCTTTAACCGAGGACATAGCCCATGCTGGACGTGACCATCAAAGACGGGAATGCAAGACCAAAGGGTGTCTCATGATTTCAAGTCACTGGCTTGGCATATTCTGTTTTCATGACAGAGTATCTCCACCTTGATGAATGTTTCTTTTAGTGTCTTTGCTTTTCCTGGCAATCCTGTTTTATTATGGAGAGGTGGGAGGGATTCTTTTCTCTGACAAATTTGAAGCTGAATTATCACAAGACAACAGTTTTTCATCAGTATCGGGAGAAGTAAACAACTGCTCACTGCAGTTGGCCTGTGCCGTTTTCTGACAGTACAAGAAATTTATGGCTGCTTAGATGCAAGAGAGTTTGAAAGTCGCTTTCTTTTCAGAAGGAAGGAAACAGCTAATCCATACAAACAGCATTCTTGTGCTGATTAATCAGTCTGAGATGGACTCAGCACGGTTGTGAGAAATCGTGCTTTATGGATGAGGACATTTCTATGAAGGAAGGGAGGAATGTCTGCAGGAAAAAAAAAAACAACCTAGGCATTAGCTGGCCTTATTTAATTTCCTGTTTTTCTGTCAAATCCCTATGAATATGGTTGGTTTTATCTAACTGAATAGCTCTTGGAAAAACTTCAGTGCTTTTCTTTTCATTTTTTCTAACAAAGAAAGATAGTTGCTCCTTTTTGGCTTGAGATGTCACACAGATACCAGAAATAGGGATGTTTCTATAGTATATGCTTTTATAACTTAGCTCCATGCTCAAACAGACGTGATAAAACCATGTCAATTTAGCCCCTTGGTATATAGGACACTCACACCAGGATATCACTCAGGCTATGCCTTTGTGGAGTTTATAACCCATAATGACTGTATTAGTTCCTGCAGCTGCTGTAACAAAATACTACAAACTCAGTGGCTTAAAACAACTGAAATTCATCCTCTTACTGTTCTGGAGGTCAAAAGTCCAAAATCAAAGTGTTGACAAAAACCGTAGGGGATAGTTAGTCCCTTGCCTCTTCTGCTTCTGGTGTCTATCTATTGGCCTTCCTGGCCTGGGGACTCCGCCACTCCAATCTCTGCCTTTGAAGTTCCACTGCTTCTTCTTTTCTGTGTGTCTCTTATGGTTACACTTGCCATAGATAATCCAATACAATTTCATCTTGAGATCCTTAGCTTAATTATATCTGCAAAAAAATATATTTTTTCCAAATAAATTCACAATCATAGTTTCTGGGGATTAGATATGGAGATGTCTTTGGAGGAAGAACATCATTATTCGACCCATTATAAAAACTAATGTGTCAACAAGATGGACAGAAATATGCTTTCAGGTATTTTGTGGTTGACAACTCTTCTACTTATTGCTTTTGATAAGAATTGAATTGCAGATCAAAGTTATGCAAGCAAGGTGCAGAGTGTAGAGAATGAGCTGGCTTGAGGATATGCCCTGAGAACATTTTACAAGAAAGAAAAATATGTGAAAAGCAAGGAAAATTTTAGGTAATTACTTCTCATCATTTGTCCGTGGGAGGAGAAAAATCCATTTGCATAGCAGGGAGGTGGAAATAAGGTGGAGACAAAAGAGTAGGACTGGGCCATCCTATTTACAAATGCGTTGAAAATGACTTCTCCTGGCTCTTGGAGGGGATGCCTTTGATGATTAGAAATAAGTCACTCTTCCAATTTTCACATTTTCTTTTCAAATTATTTTTAAGCTAGTTAAAATGTGCTTATAAAATGTGGTGAAGTTTTGGTTATTTAGTCTCTACGATGGCACCCTGCCTAAGTACCACCCACTCCAGCATTCCTTCAGCATCTGTTCAGCTGCCAGGTGAGAGGTAAGATGTAGGAAAGGCAGGGTGAGATGCCAAGGAAAGGGTGGAAACTCTTTTCCTAAGGGAATTAGACTCTGCCTTGCATCATACCTCCCTGAAGTTTCTTCCAGGCCTTTGCCTACAGAATACAGTTTCCTTCCACTCTGCACATGTTACTCCCTGCTGAATCCTTGGATTCAGCTTGAGGTACACTCTGTGGTCTCAAGCTTTTAAGGTTTCTAATCTTCATGGTGCTTAAACCTGCCTGATATTCTCCTTTTATTTATTAGATTATGTGTTTATCATTTGTCTTTGACCCTACAAGGACGGTACCCCATCTGTATCATTCATTCCTGAATTCCCCAGCACCCAGCACAGAGCTTGACACTCAAACATGCATTTGATAAAATGATAATACCAGGTGTCTTCAGCAGAAATGTATGAGGATATATATTCAGATGCCCTTAGATACTGTTGCTTAAAATTAAAAGCCAATGTAAGAGGAATAAATTAAATTTGTACATCCTACTTTAAAAATAGTTTGAATGTATATTCTCTTTGGAGTTCTCTTTACTTATAAATATCTTCTATATAAAAGAGAGGAAGAGACAGGGAAAGATGTCTTCCTTCCACCAGAGTCGCTATGAATCTTTCTTTTTGTTGTTGTTATTGCCTCTGCTTGTTGTGAATACAAGGGCCAGATAATCAAATTGTAAACAGCCAGGAGGGGAACCAGGTTGTGGTGACAGGTCTCCCTTTCTCATGTGCCCAGGACATATAAAAGGATAGACCACTGACTGGCTGGCAGCATGAATCAGAAGTGAGTGGACAGTCTGCTTCATAATGCCATGTTTCTTTCATAACAGGGAAAGAAATCCCTTTGTTGAAAAGGGATTTGGTTTTGTTAAAACAAACATCCAACTCCTATTCAATTATCCAATTGGCAGGATCCCATATCCCATGACATAGTCCATATTAAAATACTTCTAGTACCTCAAACATATTTAATAGTATGGCAAAGGTCCAAGTGCCTCTGCAGAGCCAGGTCTCCCTGGTGCAAGCAGATAACTCATGTGCCAACTCAGTGATCATTCCAACAATCATGCAATACTGGTTATATCAGGGCAAAGACATCTAGATGTCTGTCCCTGTAGCTGACATTCCAGCAGATCTTGGTTACAGCCAGCCAGTCTTGCTGCATGTTACCTGAACTTTCCTCTAGTCACTATAGAAGTGGTCCAGGCTGGCCTGTAGTTGGGCTTTCAGTATAATTGTTGTCTGAATTTATGCAAAACTGTATCAGATTCAGTCACTTCATGGCTCCTTTGAAAACACAAGAGGAAAGGTCACCCCTTTCAGGCCTGGAAGGATGTATGGTCAGATGGGGCTGGGGGCTGGGAGGTAGGATACAGCGTCAGGGTGGGGCTGAGGAACAGAGAGAAGGCACGATTTCTCCAATTCAGATGGAACTGTGAGGTGAGGCAGCAGCCAGCTGACCCTAATGGTAGCGTCTGCAGGTCTCTTCCACACAGACTTATCCTTACCTACATGAGGACCCAAAAGAGAAAATGGTAGTAGGTAGAAGAATGGCCTTAATATAAACCGTGATACATTGTGGCAAGCAGAACTAAACCCAAAAGGGGAAGAATTCTTTCCTGAACCAGTTCACAGAAGAAATAGAGGTATAAGCACCTTGGGACAAGGCCAGGCCGTGGGTGGAGATAGAGCACTAGTCTCAGTTCACTGTGGAGCCCGAAGGGGGCGATGTGGGGAGCAGTTGAAGTAAGTAACCAGTGAGATCCAAGGCTCCTCCCAATAGTATTGTGAAGTCCTCCCTAGGGCTCCCAACCCATGTGAAAAGGGATAATGTTCATCCATAATTTAAGTGAATACACACCAGTTAGCAAAAATTCACTATAGAGATTAATTTGACCCTATATGTTCTCACAGTCTGGTTACCTTCAGTTCACTTGTCAAATGCATTTAATGGACATTTTAAAATAATGCTTCTAACTTTGAAGAAACATATACATACACACACTCATAAAATACATGTATCTTCTTAATGGAAATTGGACTAGAAGCAAATGTAAAAACAAAACAAAACTCAACCTAAGGAGTTTAAGGCAACAAAGTTAACCTGAAAAGCTACCACATACAAAATGAAAAACAAATGAGGAGAAAAAATGAATTAAGCTTTCCCTAAACCTAATGAAGTTTTGTTTTTCCTTCCATCATTTATAAAATTTGCATATCTCAAAATAGAGTTTTTAATTAACTTAATTCTAACTAAATTATTGTGTCATTAAAAATAAGCTTCAGAATATTTAAGTCCTAAGTAAAATTTTATCAATATATTAAGCTTGATATCATCCATCAATTTACCTATCTCAGCATAAAGCACTGGAAGTTTCTCTCCTGTGGAAAATTAAAACCTTGCTGCTCTGGATTTCTTATTTGTGGATGTTCTTAAAATGGGTGTAATAAAACACATACTCTGAAATAAAGTTCAAGAACTATGCACCCCAATTTTAAAAGTCCTTGCTACTTTGAAAAATAAAAAAAAAGATTGTTACATTCATAACTCTGTGAATTTACTAAAACTAAATTGTATACTTTAAGTATATAATTATATGAATGATGTTTCTTTAAAGCTGTTATTTTTAAAAGGACAATTTCTATTATAACTATATATTATAAATTTATTCTGATATAAAACTCGACAATGTTACTAAGCAACAACAACGCATATAGTCATTATTAAAAATTCAACTGTTTTGAATTACTGGCCATTAAATTTTTTTAAATACATGAATGGATTTATAAATGCGGTATATGTATACCATGGAATACTATTCAGCCATAAAAAGATGGAGATTTTGTATCCTTTGTAAACCCTGGATGGATTTGGACAACATTCTCCCAAGTGAAGTATCCCAAGAATGTAAAAACAAACACCACATGTATTCAGTAGTAAAATGAAACTAGTAGATTGACAACTACATGTTCACATGAAAGAAAAACTCAATTAAATTCAAGTGATGTCACCCTCCTGGAAGACACTGGGTAAGTTCCTATCCAACGGATACATTACTTGTGTATAAGGCATACTTCCTGGGTAAAGGATACAGCTACAACTCAGACTTTAACTTTGCAAAAAGCTAACTATGTAACCTAATCATACATACCCTCATATTAGTCTGAAATAAAAAAAAAATTCAAAAAGTAAAGCTAATATTAACAAAGTGGAACTTTATGTAGCACCACAATGGCACTTTTAAAAGGGACCAAATTTACATTTACTTGGTAATTCTAAAGTAACTTCTGGTATTTTGGTTCCCAGCCCTAACGTCATGGATTAGAGGATTTCAAAAGATAATAGTTAGCTAAAAATTATCTCTAAAGTAGAAGCATACACATGAGCTTCATTTAGTGTTCTGTGCTTATGCATTGGAAATTTTAGGTGTTGGGTATTTTTTTCATTAGTTCAATTAATGTATCAATTATTAAAATTTGCCAAGTGGTGTTAATGTTCTGATTTAAGTGAGGTCAGAGGAATTTAGAGATTCCTTTGTGTATGTGTGGCACTTGATTCACAGGCTTGGCAAATTCTGCGCTCAGCTCACTGTGGTGTATGCATTCCCGTGGACACACAGGTACATAGTATCAGGATCATATTTTCTCAGACAATTTAGCAAACATTTGCTCTGTGTGTCCCAACACTAGTAAATCCTTTGTATTTATTCATATTCTTAAACTTTGGAGCAGCTCTTCTTAAATTCTAATCCTAGACCCTTGGAGGTCTCTTTTCAGGGGCTCAATGAAGTCCTCCCCTTTTCTAGCTACAAATCTATGCAAAGCTGGGTTTTCTTTATGTACTTCAACTGAAACAATGTATCACAACAAATAGAACTCAGAAGCAAATAAGAAAATCTATTTCACTTCAGCCAGACATCAGCCAAAATTGTCAATACCACTTTTCCCACTAAGTTTCTTTGGATATATAGTTATTGTTCTTAAGAAAAATGTTATTTATATTAACATGATAGATGTGTTATAACTTTACATGAATTAATATTCCAGAAAATTCCAGATATTTCAGTTGTAATGGCTAACATGGTTTGTATCAAGTGACATAATTTATAACTAAAGGAGCAAAAGTTCTTTTGAGTTTCCACAACAATTTTTTTTTTTTTGAAACAGAGTCAACTATGTCACCCACATAAAAGAGCCAAAGCAACAAACCTCACAGCAACCACAAACTCTAGGGCTCAACCAATACACTACAATCAGCAACACAAATATCACTGACAACAGTTTCACACAACATGCCTGGCTAGTTTTTTTGTTTTATGGGTTTTGGGGAGGGTTTCTTTCTTTTTATTTTTCAATTACTGTGTCAATTATATTGTATTGTATTACTCAATTATTTGTATGTTTAGTAGAGACTGGGTCTTGCTCTTGCTTTGACTGGTCTTGAACTCCTGATCTCAGGCAATCCACCTGTCTTGCCTTCCCAGAATGCTAGGATTATAGGCATGAGCCAACGTGCCCAGACTACCAATAATTATACCAATTTTTAAGTGTAAGAAAGGTCCTAAGACAAAAGAGAGAGAGACAGAACTGCTAGATAAGGGCAATTCTACAAAGTAGGCACAATCATTCTTATTTTCAGATGTCCAATATCTCACAAATATTAAGTGTCAGTGCTGCCTGACCATGAACCTGTGCTGTTCAAACGGCCCCTACAACATTCTGTCTTTACTGGAGGTCATTTGCAAATGCCATTTTTCTTCTAAAGGACATACGTGCCTTTTAGGTTCTCTCCCCAGGGCAACATCCCTGTCCTGGTGGGACAGGCAATGGCAAGGTGTGGTATACAATGCTCCCACGTCACACAGCCCCACTCTTCCTTGGTGTTTCCCTGGGGAACCACGAGGCCTTTTCCAACATGCTGGAGAAAGACTCAAAAGACAGGAGCAAGATGTGTTGTCAGAGAAGCTCTGGGAGCTGAGCTCCTTCCCACCTAGAACCCTTTGCTTCCCTACTTCCCATAAAATCCACTGCCTGCCTGCATCCAGGTAAGCAGTTGTGTATCATGACACAAGGACAATTTCAGAGTTAGCCAGCTTTGGCTGTAAGTCTCTTCTCTACTAAATGGCAAGTTGTTCCTTTGGGGTCAAGCTATATTTCCTTTGTCAGCCTTAGTGGTCCCCTTCTCTGTAAAATGCAATGATGCCCTCCACGTGATAAAGGGTTGGGAGGATATAATAAGCTGATACAATTGAAGTGCTGACAGCAGAGCAGGTGAGGAGGAAAGGTAGGCATCCTGGCTTCTCCTGTCCCTTGATTTGCTTCCTCCTGACTGTTCTCTCTTCTGCGTAGATACATGGTCAAACGAGACCTGGAGAGCCCTGAGATTTTATGGCTGTTGTTTTTGTATTTTCTACTACAAAAAAAGAAGATAGAGGGGGAAGACAGAAGAGGTTTACAGTCATTTGACAAGTCTTTTTACAGGTGTCTAAGAAGTGTCCTGCTTCTTTGATGTATAAAGTATAAAATACTTTTGTTATCTTATTTACCTCAATCAAACTCTTTAAAGTGTAAGAAATTGTCCTTGTTCTGTAATTGGGAGGCAATGCCCATCAGAATAGAGATACTTGTGTGCAGCTGGCTGGATCTCAAGTGTAGAACATCACCTTTTCCTTTCCTTTTTCTTTTTTATTTTTTTTTAGATTTCAGAATATTATGGGTGAGTGGGGACAATCATTTTGACTATATGATTTGCTTTTATGCAATTTGAGTCAAAGTTATAAGTGTGTCCTTCACCCAGATGGTGTATATTATACCCATTAGGTATGAACCTGCCTATCCCTTACTCCTCCCTCCTTCCTGCCTGTGGGTAATGAGGAGAAAGAGCATAGGAAAGGATGAGGCATCGGTGGGTACCTCTCGGTCTGGAGCAGGACTGCAGCGGATGAGGGGTGAGTAAAGCACCATGTCCAGGAACCTCATGCCATTTCCATAGACCGTTTCAATGATTTTTCCTTTCCTTTCCTTTCCTTTCCTTTCCTTTCCTTTCCTTTCCTTTCCTTTCCTTTCCAAGAGTCTCACTCTGTCACCCTAGGTGGTGTCATCATAGCTCACAGCAACCACAAACTCTTGGATTCAAGCAATCTTCCTGCCTCACCCTCACAAGTAGCTGGGACTATAGATTCCCATCACAATGCTCAGCTTATATTTTTCTATTTTCAGTAGAGATGGGGTGTCACCCTTGCTCAGGCTGATCTCAAACTCCTGAGCTCGAGCAATCCTTGACCTTGGCCTCCCAGAGTGCTAAGATTATAGGCATGAGCCACTATGCCCACCTAACAATGCTCCTTTCCATCCCTTAACTGTTGTCCTTGTAGCTGAACAGAAAATAAACACAGAACAGATTGTTTACATACGTTGGGTAGTCTTTAAAAATTCTCCTTGGATCTCTGAAATTTCTGATTTCAACCATTTTTGACCTATAAAAATGGCAATTTTAAGCAATAATTATCATGCCCAAGAGTCTTTGATAGGCTAAGGAAAGACTAGAAACTTCATAATACTTTTTCTAGTCTGGACAAGTCCAAGTCAAATGTTTTCCAGGAACATAATTTTCCAGAATTTGAGGAGCAGGAGGCAAACTTACATGCATCAGTCAGAAGTAATGTTTACAGTCCAGTGCTCACAGAATCGATTGAGTCATTTTCATAGGTGCTGTAACAGGGCAAAAATTAAGAGGAACTTGTCACTCTTTGAGTCTGTAGATCTTCCCCAGTGAGTTTGAGCCAAGAAGAAGGAAATAAAGGATGGATGAATGACTGTGGTCACCCCTCTCTGTGAAGACTTCATAAAAATTAGTGAGATCAGAAGCCCTCCGGCTCAGATGTTTTCTTGTTTATCAGCAATAAATAGTGCTGATGGAAGCTTCATCTGGGATGACTCACTCCTTTAGCCCTCACAAGGCATGAGCAAAATATCTCAGCTTTATCTTCCTTCTCACATCACAACCCAACAGCAACATAACTTCAAAAACACCATAATTGAAGAAACTGAATCCACCCTGCAGGAAGAAGTTCCTTGTTGTAGGAAAAAGAATATAATGGAACCTCCATGGCAGAGGATTGAACAGTATATTTCTTTTAAAAGTTCTTTCATTCTACCACTGAATTTATGAAGCATTATGCAACCCCCAACCAAAGTCATATATACCCCTTCCCCAGATTTTTGTATTTGAAGAGTCTCTGGAAATATGGCCTTGCAAATATTAATGTTGCTGGTTATTATGACAGGGCTACTTTCTCTGATGTATTTCCACCTTTTGAAGAATTAGAAGTGTGGGGACTGATAAAATAATTTACTTTTTATGAACAGCTTAGGAAATCTCATAGGTGTGAATCAAGCTGTGAGCCAGAGGAGAGGTAGGTGATTTTACCTGATTCAAGTGGGTGGTGTTCATGTGGACTTACAGAAATGGACTCAGCATTTGCCTTTTTGAGCTCAATATTCCTCAGAGAAGAACTGAAATTGATACAACACCCAGGCTTTTTAAATCATCTACTCATATCAAGGTTATTCCTACAAGCTATTATCAGCGTGGAAACGTCAGCTAATATGAGTCGCCAAGAGCAATTAATAAGTGACAATAAAAAGAGTCTCTCTTTTTTTTTTTCTTTCTACAATCACAAGCAGAGATACCAAGAGAACTTTGTACTAAGCTTGATTTTGATTATATCGTCTGGGTCCTCTCCATTAATTAGAGAAACTCTGGCAGGCCAACATCTGACCCTCCCACTCACAACTTCCCAAATGGCAGTTATTTCACAAAGCAACTCAGAGCTCTGGCCAAGAATCATAAAGACAGATCCCCTGGATGTGGAAAAACGGTGCCTCTAAAGGGCCTCATTCCAGACAGCCCAAACATGAAGCCTGTTTCAGTAAAGATGGGCAAGGGTATACTGTTATAAAAGTCACCCCAAACTTTCAGTAGCTTAAGCATAATACAAAGTTATTTCTCGCTCATCCTAAAGGGACCATGAGTCAGCACCACTCCCCTTTGCAGGTTGAATCAATCCTGTGGCTCCTGTTTGGCAACCTCTGCTTCCATGGTCACCAGCGCAGGGCATGAAGAAATGCAGGAGGCACACAGCAGAAACTGGTGTGCATCCTGGAAGTTACACAGTGTATGTGCACACATTTGATTGGACAAAAATGTCTCATGGCTGTGCCTAACTGGGAGGTAGCAGGAAAGGGGGATCATCCCATGTGCCTAAATAGGAAGAGGAACTTTGAAATACTGGTGAGCTGTGATAACAGCAAAGGCAAAGTCTGGATTAAACAAATGAAGGTTTACCCTGCATTTAAAGCCACCAGACAGAAAATTACTAGAACAAATCGATCATCAGAAGAGGAAAGCTCAGAAATTAATTTGACCAAATTTAAACCCTTCTTTAATAAAACAATCTTCACGCTTCTCTTCAACTAACTTCTGTATTTGAATTAGGCTTATTGACTCAGTTGATTTTGCTGATTCTGTTGATGCCACATCCCCCTGGTAAAAGGTCCCCCAGGGAAGTGACAGGACGTTTCCAGCTATCTGGATTGAATGCTAGTTCATTTTTTTTGTTATTTAATTTTTAATTAAAATTTATGGGGTACAACGTGATGATTTGATATACAATGTAGAATGCTTAAATCAAACTGATTAATACATCCATCACCTCACTTACTTATTTTTGGTTGTAAGCCATTTAAAATTTACTTTTAGTTATTTTGAAATACAACCTTACATTGTGTACATTAAGTGAGATCCCACCAAATGCCCTGCTATTTCTAAACCTCATTTATGGTGCTTTACTCATGGGATCTCATTCATTTCACAAGAATAAAACCCAACTGAAAAATACAGTCAAATTTTCTAACTTTCTAAGGCTTTTTGTTCAAGGGCATAACACACTTGTTAATTGTTAACATACCATTTTATTAAGAAAAATAGAAGGCCTCTTCTCCAGTGCTACTCAAGTCAAGTTCTATAAAATTTTTCCTTGGAGGACTCAGCAAATTTCATCACCCTCATTATTCTCTCTCTGAGTGATACCTGAGCATCCCATGCTATCTTAGTTCAAGGACATGCAGCTACTAGGCATACATTGATTCAATTTATTTAAAATAATCTGCATGAGTGACCTGAATGGGATGTCCTATTTATTGAAGGAGAGTCTTCCTGCCTTGCTCTACTCACAGAACTGCACGGAGAGCTGTTGTTGGGAAGGTGGGGACCAGGGCAGGGAAAGGTGGAGAGAAAATGAGTTAATGTCACAGGCAATGACTCTGAAAAAGCCTCCTGGTTTGGAACTGATAACATAGGGTAAGATCAGTTGAAGGATTTCAGTACACTGTGCAAAGGGACACTAAAAAGAGGTCAGGCCAAAGCAATCAGTAGAATTTACTCAAACATCTGTAGCTTCTTAGGGCATTTAATGAGAATTTCCATATTAACATTTGATTTTGTTAGGGTACTACATAATTTTCTACTCAATTTACCCCTGACAGTTTATAGACATAAAGGCATTCTTATCAAAATGATTTTCCATAATACAGAAAGACACAGAAGTTGTATACTGTTCTGTGCAGGGTAGGGAAGAGAGGAACAGAGAGGGAATAACTTTAAGGCAAGGAAACCAAACCCAGGGTGCTTTAAATATGTATCATACTTTTTATTTTTTTCATGAATTTTTCATATTCATCAAAAATGCATTAACAATTCTGTTTCACTTCAGCCTGGGGATCATTTACAAACTAAACAATGGTGTTTAGATTCAAACTGAGGAAAGTCTCTACCTCAGCAACAGAAATTAATTGGGTTTAGGGGGGAAAAAACCTCACTAGCTCACTGGGTAAACTAAAGGTGTCAATTTAGGTTCTAAAAGTTTTCTCACCAAAAGGAATTTATAGGAAATTTGAGACTCATTGAAGAATGGGGCATTGTAGCATTGAGTCAAAATGGAGGATGCTGAGTTCTTAGACTCTGTCAACTAAACCCTGTGGATTTCGATCAAAAAGAGTTTCTTATAAAATATTATAAAATCTTTGAAGTGAGAGCAGGAATTGTCATGTGTACCTGTTTCCTAAAGGAAGATGGCACTGTGCTGGTAGGAAAGGTCTGAGCCACGGGCTCTGCCACTCACTGAAGTTAGAGCTCCCCACAAAATATATGTACAGAAAATGCTCAGATCTGCTTCCCAGGGAATAAGTCCTTGAAACTCCTTGTTTCTAGAATTGGGAAATAATCTTGGGTGGAATCTTTGCTTGCAAAGGTTGTCCTTCCCCTCTCAAGAAGATCTGGTTCAATTTTGTCTTTTCGTTTCTCTTTTCTTTCTTTCTTTCTTTCTTTTTTTTTTTTTTGAGATAGCATTTTGCTTTGTCTTCAAGCTAGAGTGCAGTGGTATAATCACAGGTCATTGTAACCTCCAACACCTGAGCTTTAGCAATCTTTCTGCTTTAGCCTTGTTAGTAGCTGGACTACAGGTACACACCATCACACCTAGCTAAATATTTTCTAATTTAGTTTTTTATAGAGATGGGGTCTAGTCATGTTGGCCAAGCTAGTCCCAAACTTCTGACCTCAATTAATCCTCCCGCTTTGGCCTCACAAAGTGCTCATATTACAGGCATGAGCCACTGTGCAAAGACCATGAATACTTTGCTTTGAAATAAACCTATCCTGAGGTTCCATCCAAAGAAATTCTGATTTAATTGGCTTAAGGTGATTTCCCAAAATTGGAGAATAGAGATAATTATTTTTGGCAAGATACATAAAACAAACAAAAATTCCTCCACAAACAATATTTAAGAAAACATCAAACTAACAAAAATTAGATGTGAGTTTAACCACTTGGTGGCATGATCAATATGAGAATCATTGACCTTGAAGATTGTCACTTTATTCTTTGAGTAATCCAGTTATTTTTCACATTAGACTCATGATCATTGCTACCGTTGGCCCAGTACAGAACAATATTTTGATGGTCAAAGTTAGGAAAAAGCTCTTTGCTAATTAGCAACCTTTAAAATTACTCTATGGAGGAAGTACAAAAGACTCAATTTTTATTGAGAAAAAGAAAGTAAATGATGCTTAACTTGACAGTGTAAAGGCATATATGTGTGTGTGTGCATGTGTGTGTGTAATATGGCAGAAAATGAAACAGAAAATAAGAAAGAAGAAAGCTATGGTCATTCTCTGTTGATATAAACAAAGGTATGATAAAGGCAAGCAATAGAGCTAACCCAATAAAATAAGCATCCATAAAAAATGGGGAGTAAAGTGAGTTAAATCCTCATTTTTCATAATGCATTAGCAGACTTCATGTAAAATTAAGGAGGTAAAAAAACAGATGAAAATACAGCAGAAACAGAGAGGGACAAGATAGGAAAGAAATGGTTCCTCAGCTCTTAAGTGTGCTTCAAATTTTAAAGCTGCATGCTTGTAATTTTTGAGAAAAACAAAATGTAAAGAAAGAAGTAAAGAAATGATTAGGATATGTGCGTTAGTTTGATTTAGAGCACAGCCAACAACAGAGAACATCCATTTATAACTCTGATGGGGCAGAGAGCAGGGGGTGGACAACAGGTTTGTACAAAGCACCAACTGCCAGCTGACACCAGGAAGGGAGAAAAAAGAATGGGTTAGAGATGGGCTGATTGGTGCAGACCAAAGAAGTGTATGAGGCTGCAACTCTGCCGTTGCTTTTGCCAGTTTAAAAGCTTTGACCTCCCCCAAGAGGGCATTCGCAACACAGGCATTTAAAAACCCTGGACAGATATGCCCAGAATTTACCTTGGCACAGCTGTGTTCTGTTCAGGTTAATTCTGCATAATCAAAAAGACATGATTCACACATGCGAATCAAGTAATTCATATAATTAAAGAAAAATGAGCTAGGGATAAACAAGAGGGAGGGCCCTCCTAAGAGTGTGAACAAGAGTCTAGTGTCTGGGGTTTCACTGGATAGAACCTATGTTCAGAACAGTGAAGCCAGTGGTGAAGATGATGCTTGGAAAAAGCCCAGCATCTTTCTCATCTAAGACTTTCTAACCTGTATAGAATGCAAGCACCTGTACACCAGGATGGAAAAAATAAAGGAATAAATAAAAACTATGTCTTTATTTTTACTTCAATCTGAAATTAGGCTTTTTCCTCCATTACAAATAAAGCAACCAACTCTAAGAGTCCTAGCAGTCATGTGACATTGGCACCCATGGAAATGAAAGGTGATTTTAACCTGCATGATTGTCTATCTCAGGATGTGGTTCGTACTCATTATTTCTTATAATCATTCTCAGATCTACCTCTAGATCTTATTATTTAGTGCATTAACAAATAAGTGCATATGCTACTTTAACTCAAGCATTTTGGCAACAAAAGGGCAAGTGATCCCATCTCAGGGTGGGAAAAGGACTTGAAGAGAAATTTCTCTAAAGAAGACAGGCACATGG
>CAUYRH010042371.1:0-14875 GCA_963574655.1 Perodicticus potto | reverse complement strand
GGGCCCGGGCTGGATTCGAACCCGCCAGCTCAGGTGTACGTGGCTGGCGCCTTAGCCCGTTGAGCCACAGGCGCCGAGCCTAAAATAATATTTCTATATTCAGTGAAGAGTTAACTGTGTTAGAACTGAATATCAGGAGCTAGGAATGGGGGAAGATATTTAGGAATACCTAAATTTAGAGATATAAGGAGCTTTTGGGATTGTGGAAGTATTATGTACTTGGGTGGTAGTGGTGGTGATTTACTTAACTGTATGTGTTTATCAAAATTCATAGAACTGAAACCCTAAGAAGGGTGACTCTTACTTTATGTAAATTATACCTCAAAACCAGACTTAAAAGAATAAAGAAGGGATTAATGGTATTGTGACAGAACTGAACATTTATTGTTGCTGTCAATAATATAGCCTCAAATAGGAAGGGTGTGTTTATGTATGGATTTGTATGAATGTGTCATTTGGTAATGACCCGTATTGGCTGAATTTTGAAGTATGATTGTTGAAAAACAACTGATAATAATTGTTACCAGTGATAAAATTAAAGCTTTAGGTGAAAATTAGAATTTTGGATAACTTGTATCTGCCAATGTGAGCTTGACAGTGTCTCAGTGCTTAAAGACTTTTCCTATGAGGTAGTTTGTAACATTTATAAATGTGGTTTTTCTACATTGTATGAGGAAATGTGTCAATATTTGGAAGAGCTGCATAATTCATTGAGCCAATATTTTCTAAGCGCCTAGTGCAGAATGTTTTAAAATCATCCATTTATGTATTTATACTACTTGGGAGGCTGAGGCAAGGGAATCGCCTCAGCCCAGGAGTTGGAGTTTGCTGTGAGTTGTGTGACACCACAGCACTCTACCGAGGGCGATAAAGTGAGACTCTATCTCTACAAAAAAAAGGAAAAAGAAATCATCCATAAATAAAAGATATTCAAAGTACGAGGTAGATCAGTAAATTTTAATGTTGTAAATTTAGTGCAGAAAGTTCACTGTTGTGGTTTCCAATTCCATTAAGAAACACAACTTGGTTAGGGCGACAGCCACATGCTCTGGGGCTGGTGGGTTCTAACCTCACCTGGGCCTGCTAAACAAACAAACAAAAAAATAGCTGGGCGTTGTGGCCGTCACCTGAAGTCCCAGCTACAAGGGAGGCTGAGGCAAGATAATTGCTTGAGCCCAAGAGTTTGAGGTTGCTGTGAGCTATGACACTATGGCACTTTACCAAGGGTGACAAAGTGAGACTCTGTCTCAATAAAAAAGGAAAGAAACATCACTTGAGAAGTTTGGTGTAGTAGCAAAGACTTTACACAATTATCTGAAAAGACCATTAAAGTACTCTTCCTTTTTTCAACTGCAGACAATCCCAGACTTAAAAATGGTTAGCCTTATGATTTTTCAACTTTATGATGTGGTGAAAGTGATACACAGTAGAAAATGTACTTTGAGTACAACTTCAGGAGAGTATACAATAAATCACCTAAGATGCTCAATACTTTATTATAAAATAAGCTTTGCTTTAAATAGGTATTTTTGCCCAACGTAGGCTTATGTAAGTGTTCTGAAAACATTGATGATGAGTTAGGCTAAGTGCTGATGTTTGATAGATGAGGTGTGTTAAATGCCTTTTCAACTTGCTATTTCCAGCTTATGATGGATCTATCAGGACATAATCCATCCCCCAACATAAGTTGGAACATCTGTACATTCATTACCTGTGTGAAATTGGATTTTCATACTTCAGCCAAGATAATATATTGCAATAGATTGCAGAAGTAGATATGAGAATCCATCTCCTGTTATGCTAGACTCCAAAGATATTTGTAAAAATGTAAAACAATGCCATTCTTCTTACCATTTAAAGTTTTTTTTTTTTTTTTGAGACAGAGCCTCAAGCTGTCACCCTGTGACAGAGTGCTGTGGCATCACAGCTCACGGCAACCTCCAATTCCTGGGCTCAAGCGAGTCTCCTGCCTCCGCCTCCCAAGTAGCTGGGACTACAGGCGCCCGCCACAATGCCCGGCCATTTTTTGGTTGCAGCCGTCATTGTTTGATGGGCCTGGGCTGGATTCGAACCCGCCAGCTCAGGTGTACGTGGCTGGCGCCTTAGCCTGTAGAGCCACAGGCGCTGAGCCACCAGTTAAAGTTTTAATAAAAATTTGTTATTTATTTTAACTTGTAATGGGAATATTTTTAACAATACCCAAGCCTGGGTAATTTTAAAAAAATGGAAATTCACTTTCTCGCAGTTCTAGAGGGTGAAAAGACCAAGGTCAAAGGGTAAGCAGGTTTGGTTCTCTAGTGGTTTTGCTTCCAAGATAGTGCCTTGAAAGCTGTGTCTTCCAGAGGGAAGGAATGGTGTGTTCTCATGTGGGAGAAGGTGGACAGACAAAAGACCTTATCAAGCTCATCTATAATCTATTCACGAGGGCTTGCCCTCGTGACCTCTAAACACCTCCCTAAAGCCCCCACCTTCCAAAACTGTTGCATAGGGATTGTTTTAAACACACGAAGTTTTGGGGACACATTTAGACCATACTTCGCATACATAGCAAATCCATTCTGATGAATTGTCTTTTAGTTGGTGTGTTAAAACTACTCACATTTAATGTAATTATTGGTTTGTTGGGTTTAAGTCTCCTATTTTATTATTTGCTTTGTAGTTCTTCTCTTTGTTTTTGTTTCTTGCCTACTTTTGAGTATTTGTATACTTTGTAGTGTTCCATTTTAATTTATCTAATGTGTTTTTGGCTATATCTTTCATGTAGTGTTTTAATGGCCGTTGCTCTAGGGCAGCGGTTCTCAACCTTTGGACTGTATTAAAGGGTTGTGGCATTAGGAAGGTTGAGAACCTGCTCTAGGGATTTCAGTGTGTGTCCTTTTTACGGTCTATATAGATTCAGTAACGCTGGCACCATACCATCCCTTTATCTTCCCCTTTATTTGTAGTTGTGTATTACGTCTCTATACACTGAAATTTTCTCCTGAAAATTTAGAAATCAGAAAATATTACAATTTTTGCTTTTCACTTTCAAACGTATTTTAAATAACCCTGTAAGTTCACAGTCAGTGACAGATTGAACTCCTGTTCTACTCGTTCCCCCCACCACTGCTGTACTTGACTAGTCTTTAAACAAACAAACAAACAAACCCAAAAGAACAGATACTGTTGCTCTTCTTTCTTGCCTGATGTTCCGTATTTCCTTCTATCGTTCTCATCTGTGTGCAGAACTTCCTTTGGAGTTCTTTTACAGCAGGTCAGCTGGCTTTGAATTCTTAGCTTTCCTTTATCTTAGAATGTTTTTATTTCATGTTCATTCTTGGAGGATTTTTTTTTTTTTTTTTTTGAGGCAGAGCCTCAAGCTGTCACCCTGGATAGAGTGCTGTAGCATCACAGCTCACAGCAACCTCCAATTACTGGGCTCAAGCGAGTCTCCTGCCTCTTCCTCCCAAGTAGCTGGGACTACAGTGCCCGCCATAACGCCCGGCCATTTTTTGGTTGCAGCCGTCATTGTTGTTTGGCGGGCCCGGGCTGGATTCGAACCCGCCAGCTCAGGTGTACGTGGCTGGCGCCTTAGCTCGTTGAGCCACAGGCACTGAGCCCTTGGAGGATATTTTTAAAGATACAGAATTCTAGGTTGACAGTTTTTTTCCTTTTGACATTTTAAAAATGGCATTCCACATCTTTCAGAAGTTTTGCATGGTTTCTGATGAGAAATCTGCAGTTACTCAATTTAGTATTCCCATGTAAGTATTAAGTCATTTTTCCCTGGATGTCTTCCAGATATTTTCTTTGTGTTTAGTCCAGCAGTTTTATTATGATGTTAGGAGTGATTTCTTTGGGTTTATCCTGATGGAGTTTGCTGAGCTTCTTTAATCAATAGGTTTATGTATCACAACAAAATATAGTTTTCAACCTGTATTTTAACAATATGTTTCCTGCACCATACTCCTTTTTTGTTCCTTCCCATAGATCTTTGGGACTCTGCTCATTAAATTTTTTTTTTTCTCTTTGTTGTTAAGATTGGGTAATTTGGGCAGCGCCTGTGGCTCAAAGGAGTAGGGCGCCGGCCCCATATACTGGAGGTGATGGGTTCGAACCCGGCCCTGGCCAAAAACTGCAGATAAAAAGTGTTTAAAAAAAAAAAAAGTTAAAAAAAAAAAGATTGGGTAATTTTATTTTTTTTGAGAAAGTCTCACTATGTTACCCTCAGTAGAACGCTGTGGTGTCACAGCTCTCAGCAACCTCACACTCTTGGGCTTAAGCGATTCTTTTGCCTCAGCCTCCCAAGTAGCTGGGATTACAGGTGCTCAACACAATGCTTGGCTATTTTTGGTTGTTGTTCTTGTCATTGTTGTTTAGCAGGTGCAGGCCGAATTCGAACCCACCAGCCCCTATGCATGTGGCCGGCACCTTAACCACTGAGCTATGGGCGTCGAGTCAGGTAATTTTTATTGTTGTTGTATCCTCAGGTATACTGTTTTTGCTGTCATCTTCATATTGCTGTTGAGCTTTTTAAGTGTGTATTTGGTTATTGTATTTTTTTAAGTGTGTATTTTGGTTATTGTATTTTTTTCTATTCTAAATTTCCCATTTAGTTCTTCTAGTTATTGCTTGGACCAGTAGTTCTCAACCTTCCTAATGCGCTGACCCTTTAATACAGTTCCTCATTTTGTGGTGACCCCCAACCATAAAACTATTTTCGTTTCTACTTCATAACTGTAATTATGATCGTAATGTAAATATGCAAGATGTGTTTAGGCCACCCCTGCGAAATTGTCATGCGACCCCCAAAGAGGTCGTGACCTACAGGTTGAGAACCGCTGGCTTAGATAGTCTTTCTGTACATTGCAAGAGTGTTTCCCCTTTTTTTAAATAGCTGCTTTAAAATATTCATCAGATATTTCCAATCTATCATTTTGGTACTGGCATCTGTTCTATATATTACTTTTTTTTACTTTTTGTTTGGGGATAATTGCAGACTCAGAGCCACCAGAAGTTGTAAATCTATCTGTATTGCAGAGAGGGCCAGTGTACCCTTCACCCAGTTTCCCCCCGGTGGTTGTCTTATCTAATTATTGTACAGTATCAAAACCAGGAAGTTGCACTTAATTCAATGTGTGAAATTCTTTACCATTTTCTCATGTGTAAATTCCTATAACCACCACAAAAATCAAGATATAGAACCATTTCGTCACTACAAAGATCTTGCCTCATTTTAACTATGTACTCCCATGTACCCTAACTGCAGGCACCTAGTCTGTTCTTCATCTCCGTAATTGTGTCACTTGAAGAATGTTACTAATGATATTTAACATATGTTATATCAAAATATTAACGTTTTATATAGAAATATACTTATCTTAAGGCTCTGAGATCGATCCAAGTAGTTGCAAGTATCACTAGTTTCTTTTTATTTTGGAGTATTATGCCATGGTGTGGATTTACCACAGTTAGTTTGGCCATATTGAAGGTCATTATTTTTCCTGAGGTTTTTGCTATTATTGATAAAGCTGCTGTGAATATTCATGTAAGGGTTTTTGCATGGACTGTGTGTTTCTTTCTCTGGGATAAATGTCCATGAGTGCACTACTGGGTTTTTTTAATGTTAGTTGTTGCAAAACTACGGAGGGTGCCAAAGAATGTATATTCATTTTAAGAAAGGAAAAAACTGTGTTCATTTTTTTCCTGTGGATATCTAATTGATCCTATGCCATTTGTTGAAAAGACTACCTTACTTCATTGAATTGCTTTTCTGCTTTTGTCATGGCTGGGTGTGGTGGCTCAAGCCTGCAGTCCCTGCACTTTGAGAAGCCAAGGCAGGAGGATCCCTGGAAGAGTTTGAGACCAGCCTGGGCAACACAGTGAGGCCCCCATCTCTAAAAGAAAAAAATTAAAAATTAGCTGGGTGTGGTGGTGTGCACCTGCAGTCTCAGCTACTTGGAAGGCTGAAGCAGGAAGATTTCTTCAGCCCAAGCTACAGTGAGCTGTGACCATGCCATTGCACTCCAACCTGGGAGACAGAGCAAAACCCTGCCTCAAAAAAATTATTTGGCTATATTTATTTTTGGTTTATTTTAGGGTCTCTATTGTGTTTAATAAATCTGTGTATCTACCCCTCCATGAATAAACATCACATCTGATTATTTTATTTTACTTTTATTATTCTTTTTGAGACAGAGGCTCATTTTGTCACCCTCAGTAGAATGCTGTGGGATCACAGCTCATAGCAACCTCAAACTCTCGGGCTCAGCCTCCCAAGTAGCTAGGAATACAGGTGCCTGCCACAATGCCTGACTATTTTATGTTGTAGTTGTTATAGTTGTATAGCAGGCCCGGGTTGGGTTCGAACCCGCCAGCCCCAGTGTATGTGGCTGGCGCCCTAACCACTGAGCTGCAGGTGCCGAGCCGACATTTGATTATTTTAGCTGCTTAATTGGGGAAAGTGATTTCTCTACATTATTCTTATTTTTTAGATTTGTTTTTGGTATTTGAGTTCCTTTCTTTTCCATATGAATTTCAGAACAATCTTTCCTATACCTGCAAAACTCTTGCTGGGATCTGATAGGAACAACATTAAACCTGTATGTCAATTTTGGGAGAATTGACATCTTTACTGTGTTTAGTTTTCTAATCTATAAATACTATGTTCATTCTCTCTATTTACATCTTTTATTTTTCTGTCATCAGTATTTTGTGGTTTTCAGCTAAGTCCTATATATGTTTTGTTAAATTTATACCTAACTAGTCACATTTTAGTTAAGCAAATGTAAATAGTATTGTATTTTTACTTTTTATGCATTTTTAATTTTTGTTTATTCATGTTCATTGTTAATGTTTGGAAATACAGTTGATTTTTGCATGTTCATCTTATGATGTTATGGTCTTGCTGAATTCATTAGTTCTAAGTGTTTGTTTTCATAGCTTTGGGATTTTTTGTGCAGTAGTATCATCTGAGCAAAGATGAACAATTTTGTTTTTCCTTTTTAATTTGTATGCCTTTTGTTTCTTTATTTGCTTTACTGAGTTAGTTACAAGTGCCAATACTGTATTGAATAAGAGCGATGAGAGAGGATATCTTTGCCTTGTTCTTGATTTTTAAGGGAAAACCTTCAGTCTTTAAGGGTAATGTTTGTTACAGGTTTTTGTAGATGTTCTTTATGAAGTTGAGGAACTTGACCTCTCTTCCTAATTTTCTGAGAGTTTTTCTCATGAATGGGTGTTGGATTTTGTCAAATACTTTTTCTGCATCTCTAGATAAGACCATGTCATATTTCTTCTTTAGTTTGTTCATATAGTACATTATATTGGTTGATTTTTCTTTTTTGAATATTGAAAAAGTCTTGTATCTTTATAATAAACCCGTCTTGATTATGACGTATAATTCTTTTCATACTTTGCTGAATTGTATTTGCTAATATTTTGTCAAGTTTTTTTGTCTATATCAGCAGTTCTCAACTGTGGGTTGCAAACCACAGGAACTGTATTAAAGGGTCACGTCATTAGGAAGGTTGAGAACCTCTGGTCTATATTCTTGAAAGATATTGGTGTGTAGTTTTCTTCTTTTATGCTGACTTTATCTGGCTTTCATATCAGGGTACTATTGGCAGCATAAAATAAGTTGGCAGAGTGTTGCTCATTTTTCTATATTGTGGTAGATATTGTGTAGAATTGGTGTTAATTCTTTAAATAGTTGATAGAATTTCCCAGAGAAACCAGCTGGCTCTGGACATTTCTTTTTTGGTAGGGTTTACATTATTAATTAATAGTACTCTTGAAATTATTTCATTCATGTTGGGTTAGTTGTGTTAGTTTGTACGTTAGGAAGTATCCATTTTATCAGAGTTATCAATTTTGTATGTAGAGCGTTTCATGATCTTTTATTACCCTTTGTGTATTTTCAGGATCTTTAATGGTAATACCTGTTTTATTTTTGATATTGGTAAATTGTATCATCTCTTTCTTTGATTATTCTTGCTAGAAGTTTGTCAATTTGATTGATATTGTCAAAGAACTAGCTTTTGTTTCAAGTTTTTGCAGTTTTTCTTTGTTAAATTTTATTGATTTTTTTTTTTGTTTGTTTCCTTATGTTTGCTTTAGGTTAATTTTACTCTTCTTTTTCTAGTTTCTTGAGAAAGGAACTTAGATTACTGATTCAAAATTATTACTGTCTTTTAATGTGAGCATTTATTTATTTACTTATTTTTTGAGACAGGGTCTCATTTTGTTGGCCTTGGTAGAGTGCCCTGGCATCATAGCTTACCGCTACCTCTTAATTCTTAGACTCAAGTGATTCTCTTTTCTCAGCCTCCCAAGTAGCTGGGACTACAGGTGCCCACCACAACGCCTGTCTATTTTTAGAGATGGGGGGTCTTGTTCTTGCTCAGGCTGGTCTTGAACTTGTGAGCTCAGGCCACGTGTGTGCCACCATGCCCAACCCAATATGAGCATTTAATGCTATTTCCTTTCAGCACTGTTTTAGCTGCATTCCATAAATTTTGATACATTGTAATTAATTTTCATTTAGTTTAGTGTGTAATTTTTATTTCTCTTGAGATTTTCTCTTTGACTCATGTATTGTTCTTTAGTTACCTTGTGTTTGGAGATTTCTCTGCTATCTCTCTGTTATTTATCATAGTTTGTACGTTCATTCTGATCTGAGAACACATTCTGTGATTTTAATTCTTTTAAATTTGCTGAGGTTTGAATTATGGCAACGCATATCTTGGTAATTATTCCATAAGCAGGTGTAAAGAATGTGTATTCTGCCGTTGTTGGGTGGAATGTTCTATAAATGTCAGATCCTATCGATTAATAGTGTTGAGTTCTTTCTCTTCTGATTTTCTGCCTTGTTCTATCACTTGATGAGAGGGATGTTCAAGTTTTCGACTAAAATTATATTGTGTCTGTTTCCCTTTTCATTTCTGTCTGGTTTTACTTATTTGGCAGTTGTGTTGTTCAAAATATACCTTTTCAAAACTGCTATCTCTTCTTGGTGGATTGACTCTTCTATCATCATCTAAATTTTTATTCTGTTCCTGGCAATTCTCTTTGTTCTAAATTCAAGCTTGCTTTGTTTGATACTTAATAATATAGCTACTCTGGCTTTCTTTTGATTAATATTTGCATGGGGGGCTGGATTTGGTGGCTCATACCTATAAATCCCAGTTTTTGGGGAGGCTTTGCATGAGGCCAGGAGTTTGAGATCAGATAGGACAACATAGTGAGACCCCACTCTACAAAAATTAAATTAATCAGACCATGGTGACGTGATGTAGTTCTGTAGTCTCAGCTACTCAGGATGCTGAGGAGGGAGGATTTCATGAGCCCAGTAGTGTGAGGTTCATGCAGGCTGGAGTGCAGTGGCAAGGTCTTAGCTCACTGTAGCATTGACCTTTTGGGCTCAAAGGACCCTCCTGCCTCAGCCTCTCAGCCTTCTGTGTAGCTGGGACAACAGATGCAACCCAACAACTCAGCACCAATTTGTCTTTTAATTTGAGTTGTTGTTTAGATCATTTACATTTAATGTGTTATAGTTATGTTAAGGTTTAAATAAACTGTCTTTTTTTTGTTTCTGTTTCTTAATTGTTTGAAGAGTACATTTTTAATACTTACATGTGTATAGCTTTCCAGTTGTCCTTCTGTTATCCCTTCGCAGTTTCATTCCATCTTGATTGGAAAAGATACTTTGTGTGATTTCAGTCTTTTCAAAGTTATTAAGACTTGGTTTGCACTGGGTGCAGTGGCTCACGCCTGTAATCCTAACACTCTGGGAGGCTGAGACAGGTGGATTGCTCGAGCTAACAGGTTCAAGACCAGCCTGAGCCAGAGCAAGACTTTGTCTCTAAAAATAGCCAGGCATGGTGGTGGGGGCCTATAGTCCCAGCTACTTGGAAGGCTGAGGCAAGAGAATCACTTGAGCCCAAGAGTTTGAGATTGCTGTGAGCTATGATGCCACAGCGCTCTACCAAGGGTGAGAAAGTGAAACTTTGTCCCCCTCCCAAAAAATGACTTGTTTCGAGGCCTAACATATCGCCTGTTCTGGAGAATGTTCCATGCACACTTGAGACAAATCTCTTTCTGGGTGGAATGTTTTGTATATATCTGTTAGGTCCAGTTGGTTTATAGGATTCTTCTGGTTATATTAATTATTGAAAGTGGATATTGAAGTCTTCAGCTACTTGTAGAATGTGTATTTCTCTCTCCAGTTCTGTCTATGTTTGCCTCATATCCTGGTGTTTTTCTTTATTTATATATCAGACTTACATGTTTGATTCATATAAACTTGTAATCATTATATCTTCTTGGTGAATTAATCCTTTTGCCAATATATAATGTCTTTTTAAATCTCTTTTAACTATTTCTTTCTTTTCTTTCTTTCTTTTTTTTTTTTTTTTGTGGTTTTTGGCTGGGGCTGGGTTTGAACCCGCCACCTCTGACATGTGGGGCCGGTGCCCTACTCCTTTGAGCCATACGCGCCACCCTAACCATTTCTTCTTTAAAAAGTCTATTTTGTCTGATATTAAACGCTTCAGTTCTTTGTTTACTATTTGTGTGGAATACTTTTCTCTGTCCTTTTACTTTTAAATTATTAGTGTTTTAAGACCTGAAACAAGTCTTTTGTAGACAGCATATATGGTTGTTTTCTGCTGTTTTTCTTTTTTTTAAGTCCATTTTGTTTATCTCTGTCTTTTTGCTTGTAGAGTTCAATTCATTTATATTTAAAGTAGCTTTAAGCTCAAGATTTTGTTTGGTTCCTTTTTTTTTATAGAATCAAACTCTTTTTATTTAGGCCAATTGTCAAGTATCAATAAAAGCATCATGTAATTTGTGGTTCTCATTTTATTTAAAATTCAGCAAAATCACGTGCAACTTACCATGACAACTGCCAACTATGTGGGAGGCACTTTCTGGGATTCAAAAATGAATGTATCAGGTTGTTGCCTTCAAGGGATATACATGTTTCGTTCCTTTTTATACTTTCTCTTCTTTGTTGATATTCTAATTTCATTCTAATTTCTAATTTCTCATTTCTAATTCATATATTATTTTCCTGGTTTCTTTTAGTTCATTTTCTATGTTTTCTGTTAGCTCTTTGAACATATTTAAGACAGTTTTTAATGTATTTGTCAAGTAAGTCCAGTCCCTAGGCTTGCTTGGGAATGATTTCTGTTCTTTATTCCTTTGAATGAGCCATGCTTTTCTGTTCCTTTGTATATCTTACAATTTTATTGAAAATTGGCAGCTCGGCGCCTGTGGCTCAACGGGCTAAGGTGCCAGCCACGTACACCTGAGCTAGCGGGTTCAAATCCAGCCTGGGCCCGCCAAACAACAATGACGGCTGCAACCAAAAAAATGGCCGGGCATTGTGGCGGGTGCCTGTAGTCCCAGCTACTTGGGAGGTGGAGGCAAGACACTCGCTTGAGCCCAGGAATTGGAGGTTGCTGTGAGGGTGACAGCAACTATCTATCGAGGGTGACAGCTTGAGGCTCTGTCTCAAAAAAACAAAAAAGAAAAGAAAAGAAAATTGGCTACTTAATTGTTACAATATGGTAACTTTGGAAATCAGATTTTCTTTATTCTCTGGGGCAGTGGTTCTCAACCTGTGGGTGGTGACCCACAGGAACTATATTAAAGGACCTCAGCATTAGGAAGGTTGAGAACTGCTGCTCTAGGGTTTGCTGGATTTTTTGTTTTGTTTTGTTAATGGCTGTAGTAGTAGATTTATTTTGAGAACTTTACAAATTACTTTTGCAAAGACTGTTCCTTTTTATGGGTGATTACTGGTGTCATGAATGTTCTAACTGATGTTCAGCTAGTGTTTGTTTAGACAGTGATTTCGCTGAATTTCTTATATTCAAACCAAACACATCTCAGACAGATTTGCTCTGTACTAGGGCACTCTTGCCATTTAGCTAGGATGCTGAGTTTTAGAATCAGTCTGAGATGAAGGCCTACATGTGATCTCTTCCAAGTTTTTCTTAGTATGTTTTTTTTGCCTGGACTTGCATTCAGCTTTTAACTCTAATTCAATTTTTCTGACACCCACATACTCTCCAGCTCTTATTTAGTTTGGGCAGGAAAGAGGCTGGTGTACTACTTGTAATTATCCTACAGTTTTAAAAGAGAAAAACATAAATATGAACTCACCTAATTTTTTTTTTTTTTTTTATCTTGTCTCATTTAATTCTAACCCTTCACAGACTCAGGTGAAGGTAGAGGCAAAAGTGGTAACAGAATTGAGATTCAAACAGAATTGGGATACATACACTGAGCACTAAGTAACAGACTAGGCGCTAGGCAGCAGCTGAGGTTACAACTGTGAGCATTAATAGGTTGCTGGCTCTTTCCCTTTCTGGAATCTTAACAGCTCTGTCATGATCATCCCTGTCTGTTGTCACTTATTAGTTTACCTCTCAGTTGGCCACCCAGAAAGCAGCTGCTTTGCCATGTATTCCAACCTGGGTACAATCCCAGGGAGAGTTTAGCAAATGTACTTTTGCCCATGTTTCTAGTTAGTGTTTTTACAGTGGTGAGAAAGTATCATTTCCTGCATGACTTTGCAATAGTACAAGGCCCCCCAAAGCCAAGGAAGACTAAATCTAGACCTCTCCAATTCTTAGATACCCACGAATCAAAATAATTCTGGGTCTTCCTTGCCTTGTCTAAGTGCTTTACTGTTAGGACAGAAGGAAAACGCAAATAGGGTGTGTGGTGCCATCTCGATAAGTTTAGGGGCGGGATAAGGAATGGTACAAATGAGCTTCTTACATACATTTTATTTTTGATAATCTCATCCTTCTTTTTGAGGAAGAAAATAGGAAAAATTCAAAAGTGTATATTTTGCGTCCAAATGCTCAAAGTTAAATAAAAAATGAATATATTTTTGTCTTTCACCAACATTAACTTGAAGGACCTTGATTTCTGGACTGGTGCTGTTGCAGGAAAACCAGACCCGATGGACCTTTTATTTCCAACCAAGGGTTCCTTGTCCAAGGGTGCCCTTCTCATTGGTCAGTCTGAATTGAGCTGGAGAAAGCAGGGAGCTTTTACAGAAGTTGAAGCAAGCTTTAGTTTCAAAGTCCCGGGAAGTTAAGTTTGTACATCTCTTAAGAGCTGAGTCACCACGAGGAAGACTTTGCAGGAGTGTCCTTGTGCTCACGTGAGAAGATTTTTGTTCAGACCTTACATTTCCCAGGTATCCTCTCTCACTGCCACCCCTCCCCATTATGTCTGAAGAAGTAGCCATTTCACAGATTCTGGAAGATGGGAGCAGGGGCCATACCCTGGTACTGAATCTCATCTCCTCCCAAACCTCCTTGGAACAAGTCCAGATCCACAGCAGCAAGACTGCTGTCTGTGATTTAGTAGCAACTTTGAGTGGATGGCCCGGAAGCTGGGAGTCCGGGATTCTTAGGTGGACTTGGGAGCGCACAATATATTAGGAACCCCTTCCCCTGTCGTAACTTCAGCAGATGCCAGCAGAAGTAACGGAAGGCCCTGCATGGTGCGTGGTTTAATTAATTGCCTCCTCCCCTCCCCAGGTGTGTGTAGTGCACCACCCAGGCTGCCTCTCAGCCTGGCGTGGGCACTCATTGTGCATCTTTCCTTATCACAAAATACCACCTCTTCCCTAAGTCACGCTCAGTCTCAGCCGATCTTTAGGTCCAAGTTAAAACAATCAAGTCCAACCTGACAGAGCGCTCCTCAGGACTCTGCCGACAGCGGTGGGAAGCTCAGGGCACACCTGATGATTTTAGTACCAATTTCTTGTTACATAAAATAATTGAAGTATTTTTGTTTTTTAAAGACAGAGTCTCATTTTGTCCCCCTGGGTAGAGTGCTGTGGTATCACAGCTCACAGCAACCTCCAACTCCCGGGCTTAGGCAATTCTCTTGCCTCAGCCTCTTGAGTAGCTGGGATTACAGGCGCCCAGTTCGAACCCACCACCCTTGGTATATGGGGCCTGTGCCCTACTCACTGAGCCACAGGCGCCATCTTGAAGTGTTTTTATTTACTTTTATTTATTAACAACAACAAAAAAATCTTTATGGCTGACAAGGTTCAACATAGGATTGGAAAGGGTTAAAATTCCCTTGTATGTGTAGCTGCTTTTCAATGATCTGATTTCTCAAAGAGACCCAAGAAACTTCTCTAGGCCTAAGTGGACCATTGTATGTGTGTGTCTGTCAGTCCTCCATTTCCCTAATCTCTTGTCCTGGTGTTGATAGATTTTGTAATTAACTGCCTTGTAGCTTTTATGAGCCGAATCCAATACTTTTCATGCATGTGTTCCAAGTTATGTGTAACCAAGACAGTTCTTGCAGGTATCTTCCAGACGGGTCAGAAGAGACATACACAATATGGTCTTACTCTGTTCCCTTGGCTTCAAAGTGTGGGAGAATGGGAACCAGTCTACCATCTATCTGCTCAAGACTAAGTCTGTCCTTAACCTCGGGAGAAGGTGGGAGAAAAGCAAGTAAACTGCTGCAAAAATTACCTCCCATTTGAGATTTTTTTTACTTGATTGGAACATCTGCAAGTTTGCTATAAACCTTAGTTTTCCAGACCTTCTATAAAGTTTGTTCATATACGTGAACTAAAATAAAATCTTAACCTCCTCCCTACCCAACCTACTGAATGGACCCTCTTGTCCAAGGGGATGCCCTAAAACCGAGTTGCTGGCCATAAGAAAGGAGGTCACGGCTCGGCGCCTGTGGCTCAACGGGCTAAGGCGCCAGCCACGTACACCTGAGCTGGCGGGTTCGAATCCAGCCCGGGCCCGCCAAACAACAATGACGGCTGCAACCCAAAAATGGCCGGGCGTTGTGGCGGGCACCTGTAGTCCCAGCTACTTGGGAGGCGGAGGCAGGAGAC
>CAUYRH010042370.1:0-11184 GCA_963574655.1 Perodicticus potto | reverse complement strand
ACGTGCGTGCCCCTCTCCTGATGTGCTGGTGTGAAGGTTTCTCCAGGGCACAGGTCTGTGAGTGGGATCGCTGGTTCTAACACACTTATGCACATTTCCAACTTCCCTGGAAATTGCTGGACCTCTCAAAAAGCTTCCCCTTATGGTCTCAAAGTGGCTCCAGGAGTTCGGGCACGGTGGCTCACGCCTGTAATCCCAGCACTGTGGGAGGCTGAGGAGGGAGAATTGCTTGAGCTCAGGAGTTCGAGACTCGTCTGAGCTAGAGTGAGACCCCGACTCCTAAAAAAATGGAAAAACCCAGCCGGGCGCCGCGGCGAGCGCCTGTAATCCCAGCGGCTTCTGGAGGCTGAGGCAGCGGGATGCCCACAGCCTGAGTCAGAGGTTGCACTGAGTTACCACGCCCACTACACTCTGCTCAGGGGCATAGGGTGGCACTGTGTCTCAACAAAAAAAAAAAAAAAAAAAGACGTTAACTAAACTTAAAAGATAACAAACTTTTAAATGTCTGTTTAAAATGCATTCTCATTAGCTCTAAAAATTTACTAGTTTTGATAATTTGCTCAAGATTGTTACTTTGGGATATATCGAGGATCGATTTAAAAGAAGATAAAGTTTAAGACTTCATTAGTTGTTGGTGCCCGTAGCTCATTGGGTAGGGTGCTGGCCTGGCTACATACACTGAGGCTGGAGGGTTTGAACCTGGCTCAGGCCAGCTAAAACAACAAATACAACTGCAAACAAACAAACAAACAAACTGGGCATTGTGGTGGGCACCTGTATTCCCAGCTACTTGGGAGGCTAAGGCAAGAGAATCACTTAAGCCCAAGAATTTGAGGTTGCTATGGGCTGTGATGCCACAGCACTCTACCTAGGGTGACAGCTTGAGACTTTGTCTTTAAAAAAAAAAAAGACTTCATTAGTTGATTTAGTGTTTAAACCAAAGGTAGAACACAGAGCTGAATATATGAGGTCTGACAATTAAGTTCGCAAATTTGCCACTGTGTGCTCACATTGGTAGCAATATACAGACAGTTATGTAAGGTTTCACAACCTTGGAATATCAGTGCCTCCTACAGCTGTATTTGTGTTGACTTGTGTCAGTGTCTTGCTGAGTGGCATTCATTATTGTTGCATGTTTTTGTGTATAATTGTAAGAATATCGAAGCTTGAATTAGAACAATGGACAAAAATTTCTTGTAAAACTTGGTAAGAATGGAAGCAAAATCAGGACATGTTGGTCCAAGTTTATGGGGATAATGCCTTGAATATAAATGGATTAAACGTTTTTCTGAGGGGAGAGAAAGCATCACTGATGAAGAGAGGTGAGGGTGGCCAGTAATAAACTGAACTGAACTGACGAAAACATTGCAAAAATTAATCGAATTGTACGTCAAAATTATCAGCTGACTGTGAGAAGCATAGCAGAACAGGTAAACATCGATAGAGAAATAGGAAAACCCTTAACTGAAAATCTTGGCAGCAGAAAGGTGTGTGCAAAAATAGTCCTGAAGGAGCTCACCAATGAACAAAAGCAAAGGAATGTCATAGTTTGCTAAGGAGTGCACCAATGAATAAAAGCAAAGGAGTGTCACAGTTTGCCAAGACCTCTTGGAGAGGCAAGATGATATTTTGGGCCATATTATCACTGGTGATTAAACGTGGGTGTACCAACATGACTCTGAAACAAAGCATCAAAGTGCACATTGGAATTCAGCCAGTTCTCCACGACCAAAAAATTTTCATCAGTCCAAATCAAGAGTCAAAATGGTTTCTAACCATTTTTGATATCAGAGGGATTGTTCATTATGAATTTTTACCAACTGGACAGTTAACCAAGTTTACTATTTGGAAGTGCTGAAAAGGCTACGTGAAAAAGACAAAAGTGATCTGAACTTTTTGCCAACATCTCATGGCTCTTGAATCACAACAGTATGCCAGCTAACACAGTACTGACTATGAGTGAGTTTTTAGTCAGTAAGCAAATAACTGTATTTGGACATCTGTCCACTCACTTGATCTGGCCCCCAATGACTTTTTCTTTACCTTAAGATAAAGGAAATATTGAAAGGAAGACAGTTTGATGACATTCAAGACATCAAGGGTAATATGATGACAGCTTTGATGGCCATTCCAGAAAACGAGTTCCAAAATTGGTTTGAAGGGTAGACTATATGCTGGTGTTGATGTATAGCTTCCTCAGGGGAGTACTTCGAAGGTGACCATAGGGATATTCAACAATGAGGTATGTAGCACTTTTTCTAGGACGAGTTTGCGAACTTAATTGTCAGGCCTCTTAATAAAAGGTTTAAAATGGAAAGGTTAGTAGAAGTCCTTGGGAATTTATGTAATAATAAAATGATTGTAGGGTTATATCATTATTTATAGCAGGATTTTTCATTTCTTTTTCCTTCATACAAACCTTTGGTGTTAATTCTTGAGAGAAGAGAATGTTAGATGATCTTAGATTTTTTTTTTCTCTTACGTGATACTGGTTTTCTTTTTTCTTTTGTGAGGGGCTGGTTGTTTACCTAGAGGACTGTTAGACTCTAGTAGATTAGCATTATGTTATGTCAAGAGATATTGTGATTTTTTTTTTCTTAGTAGCTAAGAGATTTTGTGTTTTATAGTAACTTGTGTTCTTGTCATTTAGCATCTTGCATCTCTTCTGCTCCATAACAAGTTTGCCACTGAATTTGTTGCACATGGTGGAGTACAGAAATTATTGGAAATTCCTCGTCCTTCTATGGCTGCAACTGGTGTATCCATGTGCTTGTATTACCTTTCCTACAACCAGGATGCCATGGAAAGAGTAAGTTCAGTCTATTCAGGTCTATGGGAATGCGATTAGGTGTGTATGTGGGTAGTCCCTTTAAAAGAACATATTAGCAGGATAATTTTTAATTAAGAAAAAAAATAGTCGAAGGAGTGAATTTTAACGAATCCAGGAATGTGACTGTCTAATCTTCACAAAGCATTCTAAAAATGTAAAGTTGTCTTCAAATATACCAGTAATAATTTAAAAACTGTAAAATTGTTTAGAATAGTTTCTATTTTTTTTCTGAATTTACTGGGAAAATGCAGGATGGATTGGAGACTAGGAGATTTATTTAGTTTTTACCATTTCTGTGGCATGATGATTAATTAGTCTTTAGGCACTTTTTGGATGCCCCTAAGTGGAGGGACATTTTTAAGTCATTTTTTATAAAAACAACAGATGATGCTTTGTATGTATTATTAACAAATAGTGATGGAAATAAAATCATTCCAGTTATTCTCAACCACTGCAAGCACTCCTTATTTGGTTCTGCTGTTTTTCTAGTTAAGACTTTGTCATATTTAGTGATTTTTGTTTGTTTGTTTGTTTTAAAGAATTTTAAGTGGCCAAGGTCACACCAGTAAATCCTAGCATTCTGGGAAGCTGAGGCAGGAGGATCCTTTGAGCTCAGGAGTTCGAGACCAGTCTGAGTAAAGCAAAACCCCATCTCTACTAAAAATAGAAAAATTAGCCAGGTAATGTGTTACACACCTGTAGTCCCAGCTACTCTGTAGGCTGAGGCAGGAGGATTGGTTGAGCCCAGGAGTTTGAGGTTGCTATGAGCTAGGCTGAAGCCATGGCAGTCTAGCCTGGGTGACAAAGGGAGACTCTGTTTTAAAAAAAAGGAAAAGAATTCTAAGTAGGTAGTACATTTGAAAAGTGAGAGGCCCCTGGACACCTCTCGGAAGACTCTTGCTGTTTCTATGCATGGAACATTTTCGTAATAATCTGTGTGGTGTGTCTTTTCTGGTAGAGTAAAACTGGTAAGTTTCTTCTTGAGTTACATATTTATTCATCTGTTCTTATTTTTAAATAAGATAATCAGCCTTAATTTTTGTTTATTTTGAGTTCAACATTATGTGAGATAGGTAGTCTTTTGAGAATAGTAAACTAATCTGTATGTGTATATACAAAGTTAATTATGGCTAAGATAAAGGAAAAAAGTACCAAGTAAACCTAGGAGATGCTTTATGATTTTATTATCTGAACCATAGTAGACATCAAAATGTGTGCAGCTGTGTCAATGAGATAATGGATACTGCACTTAGTATCAGAAGCCTCAAGCCACTATTTTTTTTGGCTGGGGCTGGGTTTGAACCTGCCACCTCCGGCATATGGGGCTGGCGCCCTATTCCTTTGAGCCACAGGTGCCACCCAAATTATGCACAGAGCTTTTTTTTTTTTTCTGCAGTTTTGGCTGGGGCTGGGTTTGAACCCACAACCCCGGTATATGGGGCCAGCGCCCTACTCCTTGAGCCACAGGTGCCGCCCGCCTCAAGCCACTTTTATCACCTTGGAGAAGTCCCTTAACCTTATTGAGAGTCTCCTCCTCATCCATTACTAATACCTATGTAATAGCCATTGTGAGCATTAAATGATGTAAATATTTGTTGGCATTAAGTAAGTATAAGTTGAATTTAAATATTTGTTGATGTAAATATTTTTTGGCATTAAGTAAGTATAAATTGAATTTAAATATTTGTTACATTTAGGTTGTTTTCAGGTTCTGAAATTGGGATTGTAAAGTAAACTTTAAGACTGACTTGACTGGGCCCAGCACCTGTAGCACAGTGTTTACAGTGCCAGTCATATACACTGAAGTTGGCAGGTTCGAACCCAGCCTGGGCCAGCAAAAACAGCAATGACAACTGCAACAAAAAATGGCAGGGTGTTGTGGAGGGTGCCTGTAGTCCCAGCTACTTGGGAGGCTGAGGCAGGAGAATCGTTTTAGCCCAAGAGTTTGAGGTTACTGTGAGCTGTGATGTCATAGCACTCTACCAAGGGCTACATAGTGGGACTCTTGTCTCAAAAAAAAGGAAAGAATGACTTGACTGGGAATGGTCATTGTATTCCTTTGACCTCAAATTTAAAAGCTTTATGTTTTGTTTTTCTTTCTTCACAGGTTTGCATGCATCCCCACAATGTTCTGTCTGATGTGGTGAACTACACCCTGTGGTTAATGGAGTGTTCTCATGCTTCAGGATGCTGCCATGCTACCATGTTTTTCTCAATTTGCTTTTCATTCCGGGCTGTCTTGGAGCTCTTTGACCGCTATGATGGTCTTCGCCGTCTGGTGAACTTGGTAAAGTTCTTTCAGTGGATTTTCTCTCTACCAATAGGGGTTCTGCTTGTCGTGGCTGCCCTTTAGTAGCACACCATTGAAGAAAAAAGCTTCTGATTGGAGGAATTTTGTTATTACTTATGTGAAGTCTTTTTTACCCCTTTATTCATAAGTTTCTCTTTTTCTTAGTGGTGAGAGGACTCAGTATCATTGTAGACTTGCCTTGAATAAATACACTATTCCTCTGGGGGAATTGCTGTAGATTTTTCCGAAAACAATAGCTTTTTACTTATATTTCTTTTACCATTTGTCATAGGTTTCAGTATAGGTTTAATGTTTTGCTCTCTTATAGCTGCTGTTAGTATGTTGTATATGTAGATATACTTCGATATTTGTCAATTTTGTTGAGCATAAAGAATTATTAAATCTTTTCTTTGTTCTTTTTATCCTTTTGTTTTCTCTGTTTTCTTGTTCTTTCCCCCCTCATTTTGCACCATTTGTTTGCCTCTTCCTTAATAGATTAGTACTTTGGAAATTCTAAATTTGGAAGATCAGGGAGCACTTCTGAGTGATGATGAAATATTTGCTAGCCGCCAAACTGGGAAACATACCTGCATGGCCTTGCGCAAGTACTTTGAGGCTCACCTGGCTATTAAATTGGAACAAGTGAAGCAGTCTCTTCAGAGGACTGAGGGTGGCATTCTTGTCCACCCTCAACCCCCATACAAGGTGAGAGGACCTTGTCTTACAAAGAAGAGTTCTACTAACACTGTAGCATCTTGAGCCTGAAACTCACATTCAGATCAGTTGAATCTCTGCTGGATACATTGTTGGATTAAATTTGTCATGTATTGAGGCAGAACGATTGAAAATGGAAGTAATAGGTGAATTTTAAGGGCTTATTTTGCTCCTAGCTGTAAGTTGCTGCTTTTTTGGGATATTAGAACTAAAAGACGAACTTAAGTAGGTGAAAAAGGGCTTTCTTGGCACGGCGCCTGTGGCTCAACAGGCTAAGGTGCCAGCCACGTACACCTTAGCTGGCGTGTTCGAATCTAGCCCGGACCCGCCAAACAACAATGACGGCTGCAACCAAAAAATGGCCGGGCGTTCTGGCGGGCGCCTGTAGTCCCAGCTACTTGGGAGGCGGAGGCAGGAGATTCGCTTGAGCCCAGGAATTGGAGGTTGCTATGAGCTATGATGCCACGGCACTCTATCCAGGGTGACAGCTTGAGGCTCTGTCTCAAAAAAAAAAAAAAAGGCTTTCTTTTATGACACGTACTAGATAATCCTGCCTCCCGTGTGAACTTTTTTTCTGAAAGGTTGTGACTATAACTTCACTTTTCTATCATTTTGGAGCTTAATGTTTTGGGATCAAGATCAGTATCTGCATATTTCAAAAATCAAAACTTGAAATCAGTTACATGGTATATCTCTCTCTTTTTGAGCTGTGAAATATATGCATAAAGGAACCCTATGTTATTTTGGAGGAAATGTTGTTTTGAGTCTGCTCACAAACAAAAGATTAAATAGTATATAGTCATTATCTCTCACAAATGGGCTATAGACTGTTATTAGTTTTATTTTTAAAATGTGTTGGCCAGTGAGCTGTGGTTGAGAAGGTAGCAGGCAAATGATAGAGTCATATATAATAATAATCTCTCCTTTATAGGCATGTTCATATACTCATGAACAGATTGTGGAAATGATGGAGTTTTTGATAGAATATGGACCAGCGCAGCTGTATTGGGAACCAGCTGAAGTCTTCCTCAAACTTTCTTGTGTGCAACTCTTGTTGCAGCTTATTTCTATTGCCTGCAATTGGAAGACCTATTATGCAAGGTGGGACCAGAGAGTGGTTTCAAATGAAGTGTGAGCCTGCTTTTGGCTAGAGTTCATGTTGATTTTTACAAGGCATATGCTTAATAAACATTGTTGAATTGAATTTAAATTTTGGACTTGAATCAGAGAAACTAAATTAAGCATGAAAATATGATTTTTAATTTACAGGGTGCTTGTTTATATATACATACATATATATGGTCTTGGTGTTTGTAAATATTGCACAATAGGCAGAGATCAACATCTGTACTTAGAGAAATTATATAATTTACATGACTGCAGCTGCAGAGCTGGGGTTAAAATTCCGTCTTGAGGTTAGAGTCCCAGTATTCTTTGGTACTTAGAGTTTAAATGTTGCTACTACTTAACAACCATATATAATGTTTATTTTACTTTTGTATAAGACTGTCTTTTTACTCTTGGAATTCAACATATTGTTATGATTTTCACAATTGAGTTAAGGGCAGTCAGAGCCAAGCAGGATGAGGCTCAGAAAAGGGCAGTTGATATAATCAGGAAGTTGGGTGGGTTCTATTTGGAGATGATGTAAAAAGAAATAAAACTGTATTTTAGAAAAGATAGTCTGAAGAGAAGATAGTAAGAAAGTTTATAGGCTCGGCGCCTGTGGCTCAACGGGCTAAGGCGCCAGCCACGTACACCTTAGCTGGCATATTCGAATCCAGCCCGGGCCCGCCAAACAACAATGACGGCTGCAACCAAAAAATGGCCGGGCGTTCTGGCGGGCGCCTGTAGTCCCAGCTACTTGGGAGGTGGAGGCAGGAGACTCGCTTGAGCCCAGGAGTTGGAGGTTGCTGTGAGCTGTGATGTCACTGCACTCTATCCAGGGTGACAGCTTGAGGCTCTATCTCAAAAAGATAAATTAATAAATAGTGTTTTTGACCTTCTTTGCCTATTCACTCACTGCCATAAATTTAAGAGGGGCTTATATAATCTGTTTGCTAAATCCAAGGGTTTATTTATAATGGGGTACTTTTGGAGTAGTTCTTAAACTTTTTGGTCTCAGGACCCCTTTACCATATTAAAAATCATATTATTAAGAACTCTAAAGAGTTTTTGTTTTTTGTGTTATATCTATAAATGTTTACTGTATTAGAAAGTAAAATTGAGAATAATGTAAAAATTTCATTTATGCATTTATTTAAAAATGTCAACCTTTTCATGTTTGCATTTTTTATGAAAAATTTCCAGAATAAAACCAGATAATTTTAGCAAGTTTTAAAAAACGTCTGGCTTAATATCTTATATCTGCTTCTGTATTCAATATCACACACCACATAATCTCTGGAAAACGCCAGTACACACTTGTGAGAGAATGAGAGTGCATTCAACAACATCTTAGTACTGTTATGAAAATAGCTTTGACTTCAGACAGACCCTCGGAAAGGGTCTTGAGGACTTCCAGGTATAGTTCTTGGTGACTATACTTTTAGCACTGCTGTTTTAGAATATTGAAAAGAAGTATGTTGTTTATTTAGAGAACTGCTCAAAGATGATTAAAGCTCAAAAGATAATTAGCAAGGATATAAAATACATTTTTTGACTGGTAAATGTATATTTGGATATTGAAAAAAAATATGTCCTTGATTTTTAAAAATAAAATTAATAATGGTTAATAATGCTTTAGAATATACAGAACCTAGAGAAAACTACTCTTAACCACTGTTACTTTCTTTCTAGTTTTTAGTCCATGTTTGTAAATATATATAATGGAGATTATATTATTTAATCAAATTCATACTTTCAATGAATATTTTGAAATACAGAAAGGCACAGAATAATATAACTTCTCCAGACTTAATTAGGTCTGGCATATTGCCAAATTTGCTTCTTCCTTAATTCTTGTCAATTCCTTTCTCAATTTCTCTCCTGCTCCTCCCCTCCACCTCACCAGAGTGATCATTCTTCTGAATTTGGACTGTATTCTCTCCATTAATGTGTTAATACAATACATACCATTTGTCCATAAACAATAATATAATACTGCTTCGTATGTTTTAGAATTATTTTCCTAAATGCATCTTTTGCACCTTGCTTTCTTCACCCTTATGTTTTTGAGATTTATGCTGTATTTCTGTACTACAGTTCATTCTCCTATTGATGGACATTTAGTGAGTCTTTTTTGTTTTTGTTCTTCTATTAAATAAGTTGTATTATAACCTCCTTTTGGAGTCTCTCTTAAGGATATGATGTGTAGAACCTGGGTTGTAGGGTATCTGCATTTTTACATTTATTGGATATTGCCAAATTACTTGTAAAATACTATTAATACCATTTTATTCTCTTACCAGTATATAGAAGCTTTCATTTTTCTATGTTCTTGCTGATACTTGGTATTGTCAGAATTCTACCTTTATATCTTACGTTTTCTACTTCATTAATGTATCTTGAGCCCTTTCTTTTATCCTTTAGAGCAGTGGTTCTCAACCTTCCTAGTGCTGCGATCCTTTTATATATAGTTCCTGTGGGTCATGACCCACAGTTGAGGATCACTCCTTTAGAGTCTTTGAAAATAGTTCTCACTGGTGTAGAGTAGTTAGTTTGGTTTCGGGTATACTATAAATTATTCCTTTTATGTATGTGGGTTTTCTAATTCTTTTACTATTTTAAATGATGTGTTAATGGACATATCATTACATAAATACTTAATTGTACCTCTGATTATTTCTCTGGGGCAGAGAGGAGAAATGTCTGGACTAAAGTTTATGAATATGTTCTAATATGTTTCATATATCTCTCATTTTATATTTCCTGATTACCCTGTGGAAAGTGTGTACTAATTTCTAGTCCCTTGAAAACTTTGTGAGAGTATTATGTTATATTGTCTTTATATGTACTCTCCAGCATTGGGGATTATTCTTTGTTTTTAATCTTAGCAGTTTGATAGGTAAAAATTCCCTTCTTACATTTTTTGGAAATAATGTCATGTGACTTAACAATTCCTCTCTTGGTGTCACAGCTGGGCATAGAGCCATACAGGTAGTGGTTCTGGTCTATTCTCTCTTTTTAACTATAATTATTTTTTATGGCTGTATTCTAGTTTCCTTTTGACTAATTCTTCTTCCTATCCAGGAATGATACTGTGCGCTTTGCTTTGGATGTCCTGGCTATCCTTACTGTGGTGCCAAGAATCCAGCTCCAGTTGGCAGAATCGGTGGATGTGCTAGATGAGGCTGGCTCTACCATCTCTACTGTAGGTAGGTTGTACCTTGCCATTTTTGCCATTTTTTGGTCTGGATTTGTTTTCCTTTGCCATTCTGGTTCTGGTTACTCACTCGATTTTGTAATATTAGAACAAAAAGTAATATGATTCCTTGTTAGAGGTGCCAGTTTTGCATAGGGACTAATGCTAGTAAACACAGGTTTACTGCAGTACTACATGTATATTCCTGAAAACCTTATATTCTGCAGTCTTGCACTAAAAATAAAGTTTATAGGAAAAATGAGTTGGGGTAGGTAGTAAAAGACTTAAGCAACTTTGTAATCAGTACATTAAAAAAAGCCAGTAATTGTCACGTAGCTCAAAATGGGTAGAAACTGTCATATACTTACAAAAAGGAAAATAGACTTTGTTTGCAAATACACTCTATTAAAAGTGGGGCTGATGAGGGTATTGCTGAAGTGAGTATGGAAAGGACTATACTGGCTATGGGTCCTAGGATACATTACTCTGGGGAGAAAGCCCAAGGCTCAGGGACTTGTTATTAATGTTTTTAGTATTTAGTAGAAAGATTTTTAATACCACTGTAGGATCAAAGCTGAGGGCTTTTTTTTCTTTGAAGCTGCAGAAAGTTTTAATTTATTACCATTATTATTGCTCCTTTTATCTGGGAAAAATTGTGCATGAACCTTGGTGACTCCTACATAGTACTGACATCATTCTCCTATCTGATAACTTATATAAGGTATTACATCATAAAAACACATTCTGGTAGAAGTGATTGTACTTTATACAAATAATTTGTTGTACTTTTTTAAAACGTGAGGTAATTTTTTAAAAAGTAGAGCAAAATGAATAGAACTCCCAAGTTTTGACTCTGGAACAAACCATTGAAGTTGGTCATAGTTATGATATAATCTTTTTCCCCAATAGGTATCAGCATTATTTTGGGAGTGGCTGAGGGTGAGTTCTTTATCCATGATGCTGAAATTCAGAAGTCAGCACTTCAAATTATCATCAATTGTGTGTGTGGCCCGGATAACCGAATATCTAGTATTGGCAAATTTATCT